>JXTB01000041.1:1050625-1067155 GCA_002914805.1 Parasponia andersonii
CAGAGATTTTTCAAATGCCACTTCGTGTTTTGTATTAATGTATTCAAGTTTCGCCTAAATTAGACTCAAGTGAAATCAACACGTATTTAGTATCAGATTCATATTACTCAACTCATATATTGTGTCAATTTCTTTTAATATTCTGGCAAAAACTAATATTATTTCTTCTGTATTCGTATTCATCTATCAACATTATTCAATTCATATTATGTTACTGCTTATACTGATAGCAAAGCTAACGACGTAAAATGGGTCTGGACGAGGACTTGACCTGACCTACATTCAATAAAACCCACATGAATTTTATATCACGCTTGGATTTGATCCGGCCCATACTTCTATCAAGTAGTTCGGCACGGTCCATATGTTCAGCTCATATTTTATGCAAGTCTAAGTGGACGCTAAGCAGGTCGTGCTTATACAAGTCGAATATAGGCCAAAATAAGGGCCAAATTCGTTGTATGTGCTTATATGGACTAAAATATGAGCCTAAAATCTATTTGTATTCTTTTTAAATATGAATGAATTAAAAATAAATAAATAACATTAAAAGCATATAAATGAAAATATTTAATTAATATTTTTTTAAATTTGTGATTAAGAAATATGTTTAAAATTATATATAAAAATGGCTAAATATAAGTCTACAGAAATGTGGGTCAGGCCAAGCTAATGAGTTTATTACTAAAGTCCAATTCGGCCTCTACTGTATATACCGGGCTAGACTGATACCGTACATTTTCTTCAAAATGTGAGCCTACAGAGCACAACCTATATTAACAACTCTAAGTAAAGCCATGTAATGAAATATTTATTATTCCTTCAAATTCATTTAATTATTTATCCATCTAACCATTATATACTAAATCTCATTTATGCAAATTCACCCTGTGTAATCCACCTTAGCTTACTTAGTAATCCATTGACACAGTATCACATTACTGTTAACCATTTGTCTTACCAACTAACCTCGACTTATTCATAACTAATCCTTGTACATCAAATGCAATATTCGTAAAGGTTAAAAATCCAAATATATAACTTTACTCTTTATTTATCTATCTATAATGATGACACATATTTTGATATTTTTTAAACTCACTTATTTTTTTTTTACGTCTATCATCTTCATAGTTACCAATGTTAGTATGTAAATTTTGCATATAGCATGTATAAAAAATTATGTATTAATAAGTTCCATAATCAGTACTTTCATTATGGTGTAACAAATTTAAATAATCTTAATCTCTTCGTACAAACTCTATACCTACTCAATGTTAGCTTGCAAAATATGCATATGATCGAAATTTCAAAATTTATATGCGACATGTATAGTCTATTATATTATACTATCATATATCAACAAGATATAATGATCAAAATGATGACAATAATAAAGTTTAAACAAAGTCAAATGATTCTAATTTGTGTGTTTAATTCGGAGAAGGACACCTTCCAAAATAATGTTGATGTTACTTCAATTATTGGAAGATATGATTAGAAAAAAATACAAGAAACATCAAGTTATCAAGTGTAAAATTTCCCACATCATGGAAATAAAAAGATGCGAAGTCTTATTTTCTTATAACAAGATAACTTTTATATTGTTTTATCATTAGAAAAATATATATGAGTAAATATATTTATTACATATTATTATTAATACGATCCGATAACCATCTGATTAATCTTGTCATACCATACATCAAGTTATAAAATGTAAAATTTCCCACGTCATGAAAATAAAAAGATGTGAGGTCTTATTTTCTTATAACAAGATAACTTTTGCATTGTTTTGTCATTAGAAAATTGTACTTGAGTAAATATATTTANAACTTAAATTATAATTTTTGACTTTGTATGAATAATTGTGTTTATGAACTAGGAACCTAATATTAAATGTAAAATTTAAAAATAAAACCTATAAATAGCAAATGTTACCGAAATTTATAGACTTCAAATTATAGACCGCAAAGTTTGCACCGATAAACTAGTCTTTTCCATAATGAAAAATTCTCACAATTCAAGGATCCTTTTTGCAAACAAGATTCTATTAAAACAGCACGTTCTATTCCTTCAAATATACCAGAATGGTCAAATAATTATTTTATAATACCCAGACGTATGTCTTTCTTCATGGAAGGGGAGAAATGTTTTAAACAAAAACCAATAAACATATCTTAAAAGTGGTTAGTATTAATTTTTACCATAAAATGATAGCCCCTTAATATTATTTGGCTTATAAATTTCAAAATGTGCCAAACCTGGAACTTAAATTATGTTTTTGTCTCAATTTGAGTCCATATAACTTCAAATATCTCTTCCCTAATAGAAAAAACTTCAAATATCTCAACTACTACCTTGAATTTTTTCCTCTCTCAGAACTTCCCCCTAATTTATAAGAAATTTTCAAATGAAACACAAACAAAACTCAGGTGCCAAGATTTGAACATTTTCGAATTCAGCGGCCAAAATGAGATTATAACAAGTGATGTGTCTTTTCCGAGTTTAAACTACAATCTATCCAATCTACAACCTACAACACTGTACGTGTGTTTAGAGGATTTTGCACAATTAAAGTAAAACGACCGACTAAAACGACATATTCTCTCTCTCTCTCTTTTTTTTTTTTTTAAAAAAAAAAGAAGAAAAAACGACATCTAAAACTTGTAGGTGTGTTTCAGAGGATTTTAGCACAATTAAAGTAAAACGACATATTTCCTCCCGGGGGGGGGGGGGGGGGGGAAGAAAGGATAAAAAACGACATTTAACTTTTGGTTTACAACGCAAGCGACATATGGTTTATGGAAAACGACAAGAATCTTCCCGACATAGAGAACGACAAACAAGATGCCGTTTTTACTTAAATGACACACAAACAAACAAAGTTTCAAAATGTCGTTTTTCGCCTTATATATATATATAATTCTCTCCTTTTCGGCCTGTTACGAAGGTTTAGATATTTCGTCCCAACGCTTCTTATGGTTCTTACCTTTGTGCTCAAATATCTCCCCATGTGAGTCGTCGTCGTCTTCTCCAAATATCCATTTGTCTTGAAAATTCTCCTTACCATATATGTTACCCTAAAAATCTAGGGCAAAATCTCTTTGAATTCAGCCCAAATTTTCTGAAAAGCCCTTTCAATTTTCCGACTTTTAAACCTCTATGAACTTCAAAATATCCACTTTCGTCGCCTAAACTCGAAGTGAGTACCAAAACCCAATTTCAATGGCTGCCGCTCTCAGATCGAAATCCTCTAAGGAAACGGCGTCGTTTACGGTGTCTCAGTTCAGGTACTTCCTCTTCAACCATATGCATGGAGGAAGAATGGCGAGTTCTCACTGTACGCACCGTACCAAATGGGACGACCTGTATATGAACACTCCTTACAGCTTCACTTCGTTCAAGCCCGTCTCGCTCCGCGGCGAGTTTGTTGAAAAGGGTACCCAATTTTGTAGTAATCTAAGGGTTTCCCATGAAGCTAGCGGGAATTGGGATGAGAAACTGGGCAGAAGAAGTGAGCAAAATGGTAATTTGAGCTCGTATGGGGACCCGCCTGAGGTCTGGTCCGGCGACGGTATTGTGGTTAGGTCCGGTGCGACCACGAATTTGGTCCGTGGTGGCGGTGGTGGTTCGAACTCTGGTTCGGCTGGTGGGTTCGGGTCCAATTCGAAAGATGATTGTTGGGGAGGGTCCAACTTGGGGAGTAATTTTCCAACGCCGAAGGAAATTTGCAAAGGGCTGGATAAGTTTGTAATTGGGCAGGAGAGAGCCAAAAAGGTGAACTTTTAACATGCCTTGGCTATATAATATCAGAATACTGGTTCTAAATATACTTTGTGTGGTTTAGTATTTAGATTTTGGACTTATCTTTTTCTATTACAGGATAGTAATGTTTCATTTTCCATGATGTTTTTCATTGGCGAAACTTGTGCAGAATAGTTCAGGAAAGAAATGTTTCTATTATTATTATTATTTGTCATATACATTAACGAATTAAGCTGCATTATGAACTGGTAGCAAGTTGTACGAGTTATGTCTTAGTTGTTTGGATGATTCGTGTCGGTATTGTATGCCATAATTAACTTTTTGAGATTTATTGTATTTTTAATTTAGGTGCTTTCTGTGGCTGTTTACAATCATTATAAGAGGATTTATCATGAATCGGTACAGAAATGGTCAGTGCCATACTCTCATCTCAATCTGCATGCAGAGCGTACATATAATGAATCCATGTACTTTCGTCTGCTATGTATACTTTTAAGAAGGAATTTTTGGTTTTTATTTGTTTACCATTGTTGGGGGAGTTTAGGCCCACAGGAGATTCTAGTAACCAAAAAACTGATGCGGTTGATGATGATAGAGTGGAACTTGAGAAAAGCAACATTCTCCTGATGGGACCAACAGGCTCAGGTAATACTATTTTCCTTGTTCTAAATTTCTTATCATAAATTATTGCTACGCAAAAAGGCTGTTAAATTTATACTATATTTTCACCATACTCCAAGTTCTAGAACCCTTATATGATAATACGAGAAGTTGCACCACCCACTTTATGATACTGAAAAGAGCGTAATCAATTTTCTTGTTTTTCTATGTTTCCTTAGTTCATAATTTTGTTGCTGCTTTTAGTTACTACACTCACTTCTTCTCCTTAATGCCGTTCAAGGACAGGGAAGACATTACTTGCCAAAACCTTGGCACGATTTGTGAATGTCCCCTTTGTTATTGCAGATGCTACAACACTGACTCAGGCAAGTTGATGATCAATTACTCTTTTCTTGCAATTGGAGTTCAAATTTTTGCATGTTATTGATTACCCTTTCTGAGTTTACTTTCTGCAGGCAGGATATGTGGGGGAAGATGTGGAGTCTATATTATACAAACTCCTTATGGTAAATTCTTACAAGCATAATGGGATTCAAAAGATGTCTGCACAATATTCATATCCCTCTTCTGTTGAGAAACTTGATTAATCAACTCTTTTTTTTTTCCCCCACCTATGGAAGTGCGCAAGAAAATGGATTTCATATTTCTGCTAATAGCATGATTTCTCTATGTAAATTTGTGAAAGTTGCTTCCACCAAAGCCTCTTCTCTTCTTCGTGCTTTTCGAGGAAATATACTAGTACATGTTTATCAGTAGAAGTTGGCGTGAATGCCACATGGTTGCTCATCATTGCTCAGTAAATCTTTGTTTGTGTTCTTACGTCTGTGTGTATATCACAGGTTGCTGACTATAATGTGGCAGCTGCACAACAGGGCATTGTTTATATTGACGAAGTTGACAAGATTACAAAAAAGGTTCCCCTTATTTTTCAGTCTTGTTTATATGTCTGTTTGTTTAGCCCTTGCACCCTGTTTCTATCCATGGAAGAGTGCATGCTGCTTGTATTTATTTTCTCAGGTTCTAAGTTTCTGCATTACAGGCTGAAAGTCTCAATATTAGTAGAGATGTATCAGGAGAGGGTGTTCAACAGGCATTACTAAAGATGCTGGAAGGAACAGTAAGTGCTCTGTACTGTTTTACTGGAAATCGATATGGGTTAAATATGGTGACTTGTTAGTTGGAAACTTTCTGGGCAACAAGTATTAGGCCTATGGCAGTTGAGATGTCCTCAGGACCTCTTTGTGCTTATTCTAACCTTTGGTCATAGATCCTTAAATCAACTACTTAATATCTTTACTAATATTTGGCTGAGTGAATAGTCTATTACTTGCATTCTGATCTATGGACTTCTTTCTGATCTAGGTAGTAAATGTTCCTGAGAAGGGAGCACGAAAGCACCCTAGAGGTGAAAATATACAGGTAGGCATCCAGTGGTTTATAATTTTTCTGTCCTTATTTTTAAATATATTGGTGTAACACACCTTTCTGACTGGAACTCATGTGTAAATTTGTTTGTTTCTGATTCTTGTGGAGGCCCTCATATTAGGTTGTAAGTAAATTGATTATGCTATTAGTCAAGGCTTGTTAGTGCTTGGCCAAGACCATGACTTCGTGTGTATTCATGAGTTCAGATAGACACGAAGGATATTCTGTTCATTTGTGGGGGTGCCTTCATTGATCTAGAGAAAACAATTTCAGAAAGGTTATCCCAACACACAATTTTATTATTTTTCTCCCCCCCCCCCTCTTTCTCTTTTTTTTCTTCCCTCTAACACTTGAAAGTATTTTCTCTTTCCTAGACATCAAGACTCTTCTATTGGATTTGGTGCTCCAGTACGTGCAAACATGAGGTCTGGTGGTGTTACAGATGCTGCAGTTACTTCTACTTTATTAGAGACTGTAAGTACATGCCACTCTCAAGTGACTAACGGCTTGCAGCCTTCTCTTTTGTTACTCTTCTTTTTTTTTTTGGTTGTTGTGGGGGTTTTTTTTTTGGGGGGGGGGGGGGGGGGGGAGGGAGGGAGAGAGAGAGAGAGACAAGAAATCTTTCTTTTTTCCTTGTGAATACCATGTGGCACATTGTTAACTCACGTTCCTCGGTTTGTTTTTGTGGCAGGTTGAAAGTAGTGATCTCATTTCATACGGATTGATACCTGAATTTGTTGGGAGATTTCCCATTCTTGTCAGTTTGTCAGCACTTACTGAAAATCAACTCGTCCAGGTGACTACTATAGTTGTTTTGCAGTTTGGACAAACAATTTTGTGTCCAAGGAACGTCATTTTACAAGTATTCCCAGTCTAATGCTAGTCTTTCTGAATGAATGAACTAAATGTTTTTTATTAGTTGATATCCATGTGTATATATTGAGTTTCAAATATGTTCAGAGTTCGGACATGTGTCTTATTAGGTTGATTCTGATTTTTCTTGAACAAATTCAACTTCTTAAAAGTATGATTCACCCCATTCATATTATTCTGCTCATTTTTTTCCCCTTAAAGATGTGTTATTCTAAAGACTAGTTATGCTATGCTCAATTCAGTTTCCTCCTACATGTTCTCAGAAGCAAATTTTTTTCATAGGTTTTAACGGAGCCTAAAAATGCCTTGGGGAAGCAATACAGGAAAATGTTCCGGATGAATGGTGTAAGTAGTTCCCTTTAGTCCCTGATTTCTTTCTCACCAATATAAAGAATATATTTGTGTGTTCTGTAATGCATTTCATGCAGGTTTGAGTGTACATTTCTTTGCCAGGTTTCCTCTTGTGTTTCTCATTCTTACCCAGGCTTTCTTGGTCGCTATGCGATCCTCTCAGGTCAAATTGCATTTCACCGAAAGTGCCTTGAGATTAATTGCTAGAAAAGCAATATCCAAAAACACTGGTGCTCGGGGCTTAAGGTCAATACTAGAGAATATATTGATGGACTCCATGTATGAGGTGTGTCATTTTTTCTCTTCTGGCCATTTAACCTTTCTCCACAACTGCAGCTTAGATACTCCCCAGAAAAAAATGGAAAAAAAAAAAAAGAAAAGAGAAGGCATTCAGTTGATCTTCTTGTTTATGAAAACACTACAAATTGGCATTGACGGATAATGAACGTTGATATTCATTAATGTTTTGTCTCTTCCTTGTTTCTGATGATCTAACCTCCCTTTGGTTACGAATACTTGTCCAGATACCCGATGCCAGAACCGGTGACAACATAATCGACGCAGTTGTAGTTGATGAAGAGGCCGTTGAATTGGAGGGCCGTGGATGTGGGGCTAAAATCCTTTATGGGAAAGGCGCATTGGATTGTTATCTTTCACGACACAAATTAAATGGTGTGGAGGTGAGTGTTAGTATTACTCGGTCTGTACATGTTTTTAGCAGGTCATCTGAAGTATGTAGATTATAATGAGGATTTTTTTTTTCTTTTTCGTGTGCGTTGCACAGTCTGCATCCACGGAGGGGTCAGATGTGGAACCTGAAGTGGAACCGGAGCTTCCTTCTGTTGTTGCCAGCATGTAACTTTAATGAGTTATTTGTTTGTAATTTTCTAATAGATTTGTACATAATAGATTTATATTTATTTACCATAATGTGTATCATATACATTTCTTATAAATTATAATAGATTGGGACTTGATTTACACTTGAGCATATAGCATTCATTTACGGTTTAATCAAGTCGAATTAAAAGAAAGAAAAACTGTGGGTAACAGTGAGTGTTCTACGCTATTCTGGAAGTTTATTTATTTATTTTTATTTTATTTTATTTTTTGGAAAGGGCTATTCTGGAAGTTGCAGTGTTGAAGATGATTGTAATTTTAAGTGGGACATGATCATTTTTTTTCCACAATGGAAAAGGGAAGGTGGTTATCCTATTTTAGTGTGATAATAGGAGTTCTAATTTTGTTTAAGAATAAGATTTTATGAATATGTTGTTTTCACCGGACGATAGATAGAGTATGTTATCTGAATATTCATTAAGATTTTATGAATATGTTGTTTTCACCGGACGATAGAGTATGTTATCTGAATTTCATTTGAATAGTTAGTGAGAATGACACATAGAGCGGGTATTGAGTTGGTTAGTAGATATTCTTACATTTAAGACTTTTGAAGTACTTTATCTGAATTTTATTTGAGCAGATAGGGAGAACAGATAGATATTCTCAGTGAGTATTAGGTTAACAGATACGTGTTGTTTAAGACTCTTGAACGAGTCATCTAAATTCAAATCTATTACCGATCCAAATCCATCACTCGTGCTAGTTATATGATCATTTATGCCCGAGAAAGGATGTGCAAATAGTAAGAAGGTCCCCACCTTGAAGGAAAACCCACGGATTAATCTGTAGGATCAGCACTCTCTAGTTTTCCTTTTTTTTTAATAATTTGCTTTAGCACTTTTTTCCTCTATTTTGCAACTCTTTGAAGCATAAAAAAATCCACTGTAATCATGTGGAGCAAACAAACCACGTGGCATCATTAGTGGTCCATTTGGGTTTAACTGGCTTAACACCTGATAATATCGTCTTGCTGATCATCATTGCTTCCCTCTTGCTAGTTTTTTTTGGGTGTGGCTTAAACATAAAGGCACAATTACATGAGTAACCTATTCTGCAAAACAGAGGTAACAAAATTTGTTGAATATCATATTGAAGATTTGCCAATACTTCACGGCCCTGTCATGGTATTGTATTATATTATAGTGAGTATTAACCCAGTAAAATAAATATGCCCAAAAATCTTAATTTATATAAAACAAATCACCATTCACCATATATATATATAAAACAAAAAAAAGTTATTATCTTTAACGAATAAAGTACTTTTGAGGGCAGCAAAAAAGCAGGTACATATTTGGCATATAAAACTATACATCTTTTTTTAAATATATATAAGAATAAAACTATACATCTAATGCTATGATATTCCATAAAAGTACATAATTCTGGTAATTTTTAACAATATTTAGACAGTGAATGGTGAAAAAGAACCCAAAAAAGAAAAAAAAAATTTCCCAATACTTTGAGTGCTGCAATTATTAACTTTAGAATGGAATTGTCAGTGCTTTTCCTTTTCCCAAATTTTCTTTTCCCTTTTTATGGGCACTATACGAGTAGGTAAGTGTTCGTTTTATCCTGAGAAAAATATTAAGTAACATAAATCCCCAAAAATTAAAGAATAGTTACAAATATGAGAGTTAGGCGGTCCAAAAAAATAGTCCATAAAATTTGGGGATTAACCACGTGCCTAGTTGGAAAGAGGTATGTAAATGTGAGTGACTGTTTTATATTTTAAGAATTAAATTAAATATTCTTTAAGGGTCTAATATATTTTTCGCACAATCAAATCAAAGTATTTTATATTTTTCCCTCAATAAACAAAAAATCAAAGTATATTTTATCCATTATGCTAATGGAATTTATAAATTTTGCCTTCCTTTTTGGGCTGGAATAGTGGAGTTTTTAAATTTCCACTTGGATCTGAAATAATTTAAACCTAGTCTTCATAATTCAAACCTTGTGAAAAATATAGTAGCCGAATAAAAGAAATTCCCAACTAAACTATTTCCTTTATTCTAAAGATAAATTTAATGATCTAACCAAATCATATTAAACAAATAATAGGAACTTTCAACCGTCAGATCTTAATCCGACTACGTGAACCAACGGTCGTCCTTATCTCTCTCTCCTTCGCGATTGGCACAACCCAGAGAGAGACAAAGAAGAGAGAGAGAGAGAGAGAGAGAAAGGGCCAAGAAAAGAACCTCTTCTTTGTGGGAGAAGGGGGGTTGTTCGGTTCCTGGGAATCCGATCACACCATCTTCCCCTCCCTCTTTTATTCTTCCGAAATTTTCTGGTAAGGAACAGAGAGAGAAGGGAATTTTCCGGGAAAAGCCGAGAAACCCAGAAAATCTTTAACTTTTTTTGATTGGGTATTGGTCTTTTTGATTAGTGGGTGTTCGAGATTTTATTTTGTTTTGCTTTTTTTTTTTCTTGGGTGGTGGGTGGGTGGGCGAGTGAGTGGGGTTTGATTTCTTGTTGGGTCTGAATGATGGACATGGATAGCATTGAATGTGTATCATCCTTAGATGGCCTCGACGAAGATGAGATCCATCCACACCATAATACCCTGCACCCGCATCCTCATCCTTATCCTCATCCCCATCCTCATCAACACCATACCGAATTCTCTTCTTCGAAGCCTCGGAGCAATGGCACTAACAATACCTCTTCTATTGCGGGTCCAAACGCCATTGCCCCCGCCACCAGCGTCCACGAGTTGCTGGAATGCCCCGTCTGCACCAATTCAATGTACCCACCAATTCATCAGGTTTATTCCTCTTTCTCTTTCTTTGTTGCTTTCAAATTGTTGGGTCACTTTCGTTGCATTTTCTATGTAGTTGATTGTTTTTTGGGTCTCTTTTTTGTTTTAGGTTGTTGATCATTTACTTCTTTGCTTTTCTGTCCAATTTGAATGAGTTTGGGTTGCTTTTAGTGGATTTGCTAAGTTGGGTTTTGATTAATTTGATGAATTGGATGCATTTGGGACTTGCTTCCTCCATTTGCAATTTATCTCCTTGAGTTGCTTTGTGGAAATGGGTTGAGGAATTTTCTTGTTAAAATGGTTGATTTGAGGTTACTTACTGTTTGAGTTGTGATCTATGGGTGAGCATTGTTCAATAAGTGACAGATCTATATAGGTATGGGGTGAATCAAATATATGATTCAAGCAATGCTGATATTATGGAAATGCTTCTCTTTCAAATAAATTTCTTTTCTTTTTTTGAGTGATTGCCACATTGATCACTTGTGTTGTTCGATTTATTGATTCTCCACTTAGTAAGATCCCAAATTCTCAAAGTTGGCATAATCGATTGGCAAAAGCTCTGAACATTATATTGGCCCCGAGAAACTTAAGCAAGGATTATGGTATTAGGAGCCTCAATTAGTTATTTGCCTCTATTTGTATTAGTATGGTTTTCGTGTTTTATATTCAAATAGCAGGCTGACTACCCATGTTAGATATCTTTTTTGGCAGCCTCTTGGATTGGAGTGAGGTTGTGGAATCTTTTTGTGGATTTGAGTGTAACTGTGAACACTGCATGTACTTTCTTCAAAATATTTTTTTTGCAATATTATGTCATCAAACTTTGAATTTTGTGCAAGATCCATTATGGTAGTTGTAAATCTTAGTTTCTTTTCTTTCTAAGAAATTAACTCTTTTGCAGTGCCACAACGGACATACACTCTGTTCCACCTGTAAAACAAGGGTACACAACCGGTGTCCCACTTGTAGACAGGAACTTGGAGATATTAGGTGTTTAGCCCTCGAGAAGGTGGCTGAGTCACTTGAGTTGCCCTGCAAGTATTACAACCTTGGATGCCCAGAAATATTTCCCTACTACAGCAAACTTAAGCATGAGTCAGTGTGCAACTTCAGGCCATATAATTGCCCGTATGCTGGCTCAGAGTGCGCTATTGTCGGGGATATCCCTTTCCTGGTTGCCCATCTGAGGGATGATCACAAGGTAGACATGCATTCAGGTTGCACATTCAACCACCGGTATGTCAAGTCAAATCCCCGGGAAGTAGAGAATGCGACTTGGATGCTTACAGTAAGTCTGATATTTCATGTAGGTTTCTGATTGGATATTCGGCAGGAAACCATATTGATGTGTCTGATGTGGTCCATAGTATTTATGAAATTTGTGCTAAGTTGTCATCAGTTCAGTTATGCGGTCTAGGTAGACATTGATTTTGGATTTTTGGGCTCGCTATAATGGATCATTTGTGTTGTTTTAAGGAAAAAAGAAAGGGAATTGTGGTTTATTGCACTTTTGGCTATGTAGGTACATTAAGTAATCTGGGTGACCTGGGGGTCCCCATTTGAATTTTTCTCCACCCAGTCAATTGATGCCTGATACCAAATCCCTGTTGGTTCCAGCCTTGTTAATTTCTAGTTATTTCTGTCCTCTGGCCTTTCAACGTATGCTTGTGCACTTCACATAAAACTTGCCTGTGAATGCATGTACATACATATAGATGCACTTTTACTACATTAGAGCACAAAATGAAATGGTTTTTTCGTCTTCAATTTTAGTTTTTGCTTTCAACGACATATGTTAGTTTTCTTAAATTGTTGCTTTGTGAATTTCTTTGGAGTAGTAGTGAGTTATCATTAATTGCTATTGGCCAGTTTTGCATTTGGTTAATCACTTATCCCTTGAGCGTCTGTGGCCAATTGGAAGATGTGGCTGGATCGATTGCAGTCCAGTCCAAAATGAATCAACAACCTACACCATTCGAGAGAAACCTATTATATGGATGATCCTTTCTCAATACAATACTGACTTTGTTTGGTTGGCCTGTTTTTCCTATGTCAGGTTTTCCATTGTTTTGGTCAATACTTTTGCCTCCATTTTGAAGCATTCCAGCTCGGAATGGCCCCTGTTTACATGGCATTTCTGCGGTTCATGGGCGATGAGAATGAGGCGCGAAACTACAGCTATAGTCTTGAGGTTGGAGCAAATGGCAGGAAACTTATATGGGAGGGTACCCCACGAAGTATTCGTGATAGCCACCGAAAGGTGAGAGATAGCCATGACGGTCTTATTATCCAGAGAAATATGGCTCTTTTCTTCTCCGGTGGTGATAGGAAGGAACTGAAGCTAAGAGTTACAGGCAGGATATGGAAGGAACAACAGAATCCAGATGCTGGAGTGTGCATTCCAAATCTATGTAGCTGAGACTGATATGATTTTTGAAGGCATTTTTACAGTTTGTGTGATAAGGACACTGCTGTGTGTTGTATACCTCTGTTCTTAGGTTTTTTTTTTTTTTTTTTTCTGGATTATAGAGACACAACGAAACTATTGAGGCTTGGAAGTCTTATGATTAATAAATTGTATAATAAGGCTTTCTTCCTTGAATCATTTGCTTGATAACCTAACAACTAACATGCTTCTCATCGAAGACTACAAGCTACACCATCTCAAGTTGAGACCTTTTGTCTAGAAAGTGATTAGTCTAATTTGCCGCCATGGGTAGTGTTATCTTTTGGTGTCACGCTTTGACATGTGGCAGCCTTGATAAGCCATTGTTTTATACAGAGATAAATCATTTTTATATTTTGTAGTTTATATTTTATATTTTAGTTATTATCATTGACGTTTAAATTTAATATCCGTTATAAATTTATATTCATTTATAATACTAATTTAGAAGAGTGAATTTATTAAGATTATTTAATAAATTTATTCTCAGATAAATTTTTATATGATTTATTTTTTTATTTTTTTTAAATAATATCTTAGTAAATTTTTTAATGATTAATGTTGATAATAACATACAAAATATAAGTTGAAGACTGTATCAAAATACAAAATATAAAAGGGAGATAATTAAGATTGCTTTCTAGTCACGTGTACATTCATCTTTCAACTCTGCAGGATCCAGTGGTCTAAGTGAATTGAAATTTGAAACGAAATGAAGCTGATTTTATGTAGGAAGGCCTAAATGGCTAAATGTCTAAACTTGCGGATGAGCTCTCTAGACAAGATGGATAGCTAAATGTCTAAGCTTGCGGATGAGCACTCTAGACAAGATGGATTGCAAACTATGGGGCACCACTGTTGTCCCCAACAACACATGGGTGTAATTTAGATTAACACTTCATTTGGTAGTGAGCATTATATACCGCTCTTTACCACTACTTAAAAAATAGTTTCGAGTTATCTTCCATAATTTAATCACACTTCTGATAGTGTTTGACTTGCCCTGCCTGAGTTTTAAATGCCAATTCATCTTAGAATTATATCAATACCAAACCTTATGAAGCTAGCATATCTAATAAAATCTAGATTACAGAACTCCATTGAATTTGTTATCCTACTTTAGAATTTTTCCTAAAAAACAATTTTTCCGAACATTTTCAGGCACAAACATTCATATGTACCTATAATAGTGATGCATCAAACAAAACGCCTTTGATAAGATACTTCATCACTTCCTCAATGACAACAGAATTTCAACATGCATCCATATAGGGTAAGGAAATGGTTTATTTGAGGTACAGGAAACATTTTTCTTTTATGAATGAAACAGTCATATAATACTATTTGTAACTCAGAAATTCTCATGTTCCACAGGTTGAGTTCAATATAAGAGAAACCTGCCAAATTTCAATTGATCTCGAACCAATAAACTAAATTTCATAAGTTATCGGCCAGAAATCTCATCGTCAAGCTGTTAACTTGGCTGGTTACACATCATTTCTGGCTTCTGTGTCTGCGGAAGTCTCACTTGTCTTCTTCTGACTCTGAAGAAGACTCCGAAGAAGAAGTTTCTCTGACGCTCTCTTTTTGATCAACCTGAGGTTCTCCATTTACTACGGAAGCCTCAACTGCATTTCCATTGGCCTCTGCAGAACTCGACTCGGATTCCTTATTTCCAAACAACTTAGATGGAAGTAAAGAGGAAACGGCAGCTCTTGCACTTCTCTTTGCTGCTTCGGCTGCTTCTGCTTCCTTAGCCTTCGCTTCAGCTTTCTGCCTCTCCTTCTCTTCAATAAGCTTCGCCAAGTCGTCCTCTCTCCCTTCCTTTCTGAGCTCCCCTTTCACAAACTCCTGCAACTCCTCGCTAAATTCAACTCCATCATCGTCCAGCATTGTATCAACCACATTTAGCACCTCATCCAACTTCCCTGACTCACTCAACGCCTTCATTATAAACTCATAGCTCGCAATGTCCATCTTGAGTTTCTTCACCATCACATCGAAAAATGATTTTGCTTCATCAACCTTCCCTACCTTAACTAACCCATTAACCAACTTATTATAGACCGCTAAATTGGGCCTCAACTTGGCATCAACCATCTTCCTGAAATACTCAGCCGCATCATCGGGCCTATTCTCCTTAAAACAAGTATCCATCAACAGAACAAATGTAAACTCGTCTGGGTTCACACCCTTCTCACCCATTTCTCCATAAAGCTCCTCGGCTTCAGTCAACATCCCGTTATTACATAATTGCTCAATCAAAACATTGAAGGATAATGCATCCGGACTACATCTATAATCACCCATCTTCCTAAAGATCTCAACAGCATCCTTAAACCTCCCCTCCGCGCAATAACCTTCTCCAATCACATTAAAGCTACCCAAATTCACTGCCAAACGCCTTGGCGGATTATGCTCCATTATCATTCTATCAAACAACTTCAAGGCCTCATCAAACTTCCCATTCTTGCTCAAAGCATCCAACACAGAATTAAAGGCCAGGGCACTCATCTTCACCTTTGAATTCTCCCCCACAGCCTCCTCATAACTCTCCATGGCCTCTTTCTCCATTCCCCTCATGAAATACCCTTTCATCAAGCTCCCATACACAACCCCATCTTCCAGAACCCCTCCCAACTTCTCCTTCAACTCTTCATACAACTTAAAAACCCCATCCACATCCGAGTTCCTGACACAACCCACCATCAAATGGTGGTAAACAACGGGGTCCGGCTCAAACCCTTTGACATCCATTTCCTCTTTCAACTCCAAAGCCCGCTCCAACCTGTTATTATCCACCAACCCTTTGATCAGAATCCGATAAGTAGTCGGTGAAGGGTTGAAAGGCGCGTCATTGATCAACTGCTTGTAATGTTCCATGGCGGTATCGGGCTTCCGGCAATCCAAATAAGTCTGAAAGATCAAATTGTGAGTTATGATATTCGGGGCAACACCAGCTTGGGTAATGAACCTATGAAGCGAAAGAAGGTCCGAGTACTTGGACTGGCGCAACAGCGCATTGAGCACCGAGTTGACGGTAAAAATGGTGGGACGACAGTTCGAATAAATGGAGTGGCGAGTGTAGAGCGCGGCCTCATCGAGGTCATTCTCGCGAATGAGAGTGAGAATCCGATTATGGAGATTGAGGCGACTACCTGAGAGTGCAGAGACGTGCTCTGGGAGTTTTGGGGCATTGGGGTTCTGGGCCTTTTGCGGCTGAGCCTGTTGCTGCTGCTGCTGCTGTTGTTGTTGGGCCCGGTGGAGGGAGGAGAGAGGTGGCTCGATGCGGAGGCGGCGCTTCCGGCGGCGGCGCTCGGCAGCGGCTTCTTCAGGCGTGGCGAAGGAGAGGAACCGAAGGGAGACGAATGAGGGC
>JXTB01000041.1:1074722-1084794 GCA_002914805.1 Parasponia andersonii
GGTTTGTTTGTGGAATTGAAGCTTCGGTGAGAAGTTAGTTTTTCGCAAGAGGACGATCGAGGGCTTGGAATTGGTTCCCGACCCTCCGGATGATAGTCAACGACACCTTAAGAATTTAATAGCGTGGTATTGCTATTCGAGCGAGGTAGAAACTCAATTACCTCTTTTTTATATCATTTTTGAATAAAACTTATTTTCTGCAACATATGAGAACAAATGTGATTTTTGGTTTCTCAAATATCTGTGATGGGAATTGGTTGTATGAGATATATACTGTATTGTTCTGGAAATTTTCTGGGTGCAGGTTATTTTGGGTATATTAAAAATAGGGCCATTATGCTGCCCGTTTTTCTATAAAAACCTAGTATGCTGATTTTACCGAAAAACTAGAGCACGATTATTTTCACACTTTAGTTTTGTATTGCACGTGTCATAGGATCATACATGAGCACCGTGTTAGTATTGTGAATTTATAGTGTGGCGCTGCGTGCCCCACTATCGGTAAAAGCCCGTAAACTCGCGCGGGGTTTTGTTACTTCTGATTACCTCCCTATTTGGCAAGCGTAGGCAATTCAGTTGCTCTTCCAGGTTTAGTAGGTGACACACGGGTGTCCCCTCTGGGTATGGGCTTAGGTATCAGGCAAGCTGTTAGGCATACTTAGTGCCATCATCCTGAGTTTCCACAGATGAGAGGATGAGAGCTCATGGGTATGAGTTGATTTGTGTCATGTGCATATGAATTGAATGGTTTTGATTACACTGCTTTTTATATATATATGGATTTGGGGTTTGGATTATATATATATATATATATATATATATATATGTATGTTTTGGACTAAACTAACCATGCAGGAATTCCCCATCACTAAAATATTTTCGATCGAGGTAATTATTTTTCCTACTGGGCATTTTATGCTCACCCCCTACCTTCTTCCTCAGGTGGTGTCCAGTGCGATCTCGATGATCAAGTAGAGTAAGAAGTCATCTTGATTGCAGTTCGTTTCTTGGTAATGCTAGGAGTTTGTTGTCGTAGTCTTTGGACTATTTGGATTTTGTATTAGCATTGAACCAAGATTACTGCTTTCTATTTTGTCTGCGAACTTATGTATGCCATTCTGGTATTTGACTTTTGTCGTGGATAATGGTGATGCTTGGACTTTTATGTGACTTCATGATTTTTAATTATTATTCAGTCTATGTTTAATTGTATATACGTGCTATGGGAGTGGTTCACGTGATGGAATACCGATTTTATTTAAATGGACCGTTTTTATAAAAACTAGAACTTTTGACACTTTTCAAATAAATCAAGGAATTTCCCTCCTTTGTGAAATTCCCCTTCTGCCACTGGCCCGAGTTTTGGGTTATGACAGAAATTTTTGGTATTAGAGCTTTGAGTTTAACAGCTTGGACGTATCACTATTAAACTATATTGAAGTTTTTTTTATGACAAACATGCATCATTATCTCGCAAATAGTTTGGCATATTGTTTCAGACTTGTAACGATGCCTCCTAGAAGAGTTCCGAGGCACCAGCCGGGTACCGAATCTCCTCGTCCGGATTTCACTCATCTGATTGAGGCAATGTAGCAGGCATTTGTCCAGATAAGTAATCCAGACTATCAGCCTCCAGCTCCGAGAGAACGACAGTTGGATCAGGCTGATCCTCCAACGGTTCATGCGTCTCCAACCAGGGCAGTTTGATAGTAGACCAGAAGCTCTCACGGTAATTGCTTGGTTGCATGAGATAGAGAGGCACTTTCGAGCCCTTGGTACTCCGGTTGAGTTTTGGGCTGTGTTTACTGTTACCCATTTGACGGGGAGTGCCATTCGTTGGTGGGAGACAGTGGAACGGATGCAAGATATAGTGGGTCTGACTTGGGAAGACTTTGAACAGATTTTCAAGGCCCAGTATGCCAATGAAGATCAGCAGGATGAAGTTATGAATAGATTTGAGACGTTGATTCAAGGTAACAGAACGGTGAATGAGTACCTGATAGAATTCACTGAGTTGGCAAGTGTTGCTCTTGGACCTAGTACGAGTGAGAAGTACCGAGTTGCTAAGTTCAGGAGTCGTCTGAATCGGAACATTTTCAACAGGATTGGTGCTCAGACCTTCCGTACTCTTCCTGAGATTACAATGGCTGCCCAGCGGGAAGAAGCCATCGAAGAAGGATTGGATTCTAGGAGAAACCAACGGAGAGGTAATAATAGGAAAGCCACCTGAAGGAAACAGGGGCAGTGGTCAGCCCAGGGTACTCCAAATAGTGGGAGCTCGAATAGCAATGGCTCTTCAGGGGGTGGTAGAGGCAGTCCGTATGGCGGATGTTTTATTTGTGGCCTGCCAGGTCATCGAAAGAAGGAGTGTCCCAACCGTCTACAAAAATCTCCTCTTTTTCAGGGAGGACCACAGAGGAGCTAGTCCGGTTCTGTTTCTTATCAGAACACTCAAGCAAGGCTGCAACAGTCACAGGGTGCTTCGTAGGCTTTTACTTCCCCTCAGTCTTATCAGCATCAGTACCGCTCTCAGGGTTTTACTCAGAAATTTCAGACTCTTTAGGCCTCAGGGAGTCAGGGTGGCCATGGATATGGCAGTAGTGGTCTAGGATCCAGCAGTAGCCGTCCTGGTCAGGAGAGAGGCAACAAGGGGAAATGAAAAGGGACTGGCTAAGCTTATATTTTTACTAGGGCAGACGACACTCAGAATTGTACCGGCTGAGGTGTTGTTGATGATATGATCCTTCTTTCACATTCTTGGACACATGTTTTGTTTGATACTGGTGCATCCCATTCATTCATATCCTTATTGTTTGCTCAACTGTTGGGGTTGGAATTTTCTGATTTGGATTATGTATTGACGTTGGGTACACCTTTGGGAGGAGTACCTGATGTGTCTAGTGTGTGTAAGTCTTATCGGGTTGTGATTGGTGATAGGAAGTTTCTTGCTGATTTGATTGTGTTGCCGATGGGACAGTACAACGTAATACTCGGTATGGATTGGTTGTCGAAATATCGAGTGGTTGTGGACTGTCGTATGAAGCGAATGACTCTTTTTTCTAGTGATGGATACCTTATTGTCTATCAGGATGGGATGAGTCCGTTGAAGCCTAGTCCTATTCTGAAAGCGTGCATAGGTGGAAGAAACAAACTTGAGTATTATGGGAACTTATTTGCCATGGATGGGAGGTAAGGACAGACGATCAAGACCCATGGATTCCAGTAGTATGTGAGTATTTGGAGGTGTTTCCTGAAGACTTACCGGGGTTACCACAAGACAGGGAGATCGAATTCTGTATTGAACTAGTTCCTGGAGCTCAGCCAGTTTCTATTCCAGCCTATCGTATGGCACCTGCTGAGATGGAAGAATTAAGAGAACAGTTAGATGATTTGCTTTCAAAAGGCTTTATTCGCAGTAGTACTTCTTTTTAGGGTGCTCCTGTTTTGTTTGCGAAGAAAGCTGATGGTTCGTTGAGACTTTGTGTGGATTACCGGAAGTTGAACCAGTTGACAGTGAAGAACAAGTATCCTTTGCCAAGGATAGATGAGTTGTTTGATCAACTCGATGGTTTAAGGTTCTTCTCTAAGATCGATTTGAGATCTGGATATCATCAGTTGAAGATAAGAGAGGATGATATACCTAAGACAGCATTCAGAACTCGATATGGTCACTTTGAGTTTCTGGTGATGCCATTTAGTTTGACGAATGCTCCCACAGTATTTATGGATCTCATGAATCGGATTTTTAGGCCGTTTTTGGATCGTGTTGTGGTTATATTCATCGATGACATCTTGGTGTATTCCAAGACTCGAGAAGAGCATGCCGAATATCTGGAGATAGTACTCAAGACCTTGAGAGATCATCAGTTATATGCCAAGAAATCGAAGTGTGACTTTTGGATGTCAGAAGTGAAGTTCTTGGGTCATGTGATTTCTCACGGAGGTATTTCAGTCGATCCCACTAAGATCAAAGCTGTCTTGGAATGGGAAAGACCGAGAAATATGATGGAGGTACGTAGTTTCCTTGGTTTGGTAGGCTACCACTGTCGTTTTGTGCAAGATTTCTCGAGAATTGCTTTGCCTTTGACGAAGTTGACCAGGAAGGATGTTAAGTTTGTTTGGGATCACAAAAATGAAGAAGCTTTTGTCAGGTTAAAGCAGAGTTTAATCACCGTACCTGTTCTTACTGTTCTTGACAGTAACAAGCCTTATGTGGTGTATACCGATGCTTCAAAGAAGGGTTTGGGATATGTCTTGATACAGAATGGTCGAGTTGTGGCTTATGTTTCTCGTCAATTGAAGCTACATGAAAGGAACTATCCCACCCATGATCTAGAACTTGCAGTAGTGATCTTTGCCTTGAAGATTTGGCAATATTACTTGTATGGTGTGAAGTTCGACATATTCTCTGATAATAAGAGTTTGAAGTATCTCTTTACCTAGAAGGATTTGAACTTAAGATAGCGAAGATGGGTTGAGTATATGGAGGATTATGGTTTCAACCTATAGTATCATCCTGATAAGGCCAATGTTGTAGCTGATGCACTGAATAGGAAGCCTCATGGTGCACTAGCTACACTGGTGTTTTAAGATTGGAGGAACTTAGTTGCAATTGGTGATTACAACTTGCAGTACTTCGAGAATGAAAGGGTTGCTTGCCTGAGCAATATTGTGATTTCACCATCTCTTCTCTAGACTGTCCAGCGGAGTCAGTGATAAGATAGGGAGTTGAGGATAATCTAGAACCGGCTTCAGAATAGTGAGAAGTTAAATGGTTAGAGCACTAAAAGAGAAGAATTTTTGCTTTTCAGTGGGAAGTTGGCTGTAGCTGATGACCCTAACCTTCGAGAAACCATTCTAACTAAGGCTCACAAATCAAGGTTTACAGTACATCTGGGTAGTACCAAGATGTACCGGGACTTGAAGTGGCAGTATTAGTGGAAAGGGATGAAGAAGGATGTAGTTACCTTTGTGGCTAAGTGTTTGACTTGTCAGCGAGTCAAGACTAAACACCAGAGACCAGCTGGATTACTTCAGCCGTTGCCAATTCTGGAATGGAAGTAGGACAAGATCACAATAGACTTCGTGACACATTTGTCGAAGACCTTGAGGAAGAATGACGTAGTTTGGGTGGTAGTCGATCGGTTGATGAAGAGTGCTTACTTTATACCAATCCGAATAGACTACTCTCTTACTAAGCTCAATAGACTGTATATGGAGAACATCATACGCTTGCATGTTGTGCCTTCAAGCATAGTATCTGACAGAGATCCAAGGTTTACTTCTAAGTTTTAGAGAGCCTTACAGAAAGCGTTGGGTATACAGTTGGATATTAGTACGGCTCACCATCCTGAGTCAGATGGTCAGTCTAAAAGAACCATTCAGATTCTTGAGGACATGCTATATTGTTGCATACTGGACTTTGGTGGGAACTGAAATGATCATCTTCCTTTGGTGGAATTTGCTTATAATAACAGTTACCAGAATAGTGTGGGTGTGGCTCCATATGAAGTGTTGTATAGAAGGCCGTGTAGATCGCCTTTGTGTTGGGTAGAGCCCGAAGAGTATATTACTCTTGGACCTGAGTTGATTGAAGAAACTACTGAGAAGATCAAGGGTATCCAAGAGAGACTCAAAGAGATTCAGAGTCGCTAGAAGAGTTATGCTGACCCGAAAAGGCGTGAGCTAGAGTTCAACATTGGTGATTCTGTATTCTTGAAAGTGACTCTAAGGCGAGGTGTGACAAGATTTGGGGTTAAAGGTAAGCTTGCTCCAAGGTATATTGGTCCCATTGAGATCACTGAGAGAATTAGACCAGTGGCGTATCGCTTGAACCTGCCTGCACAGTTGAGTCACGTGCATAATGTGTTTCACGTGTCGATGTTGAAAAAGTATACGCCAGCCCTATCTCATGTTGTTTAGTACGTGCATATACCGATCCAAGAAGATGTATCCTATGAAGAGCAGCCTGTTCGTTTGTTGGCTAGAGAGTTGAAGGTACTTTGCAACAGAGAGATTCTACTTATCAAGGTGTTTTGGGAACATCATAAGGAAGACGAGGTTACTTGGGAACTCGAGACGGAGATGTACAAGAAGTACCCTCATTTGTTTGACTTTCAGTTAGAAGTTGTATTGTGATGTAAACCTTGACTTGTACTTTGAATTTCGGGATGAAATTCTTTTAAGGAAGGGAGAATGTAAAAACCCGGATTTTTCAGAGGGTAATTTGGACAATTGAGTAATTTTCTGGATAAAATATTATGGGGATTAAATTGTAAAAATTTTGTGCAGAAGGACTAAATTACAATTTTTGGGGGACTAGATTGATAGAGATTTGAAATTTAGGGACTTATATGCAATTTTTGAAAAATTACACAGCCTTATAAGACAAGGCCACATGCCCTATCATTTTCTTTTCTCTCTCTCTCTTCTACCCAGATCTTTCTCTCTGCATTTCTCGGCCGCACCACTGGAGGAAGCTGCGACCGCCGCTCCAGCCACCGTGCGCCCGCGCCATCGACCGGCGAAGGGTCCCCATGCCACGCCGAAGCTCTACCACCCCTCGCCAGCCGCCGCCGTCGCCTACAATGCTGGAAATGCTCCAAGTCGCCGTTTCGGTTTTTTCATCACCAGCGATGATTCCGGTCACCACTCGACCTCTAACTGATCCCGTTAGATTCGTCTCGTCTCAAGGATCATCAAGGTATATATATCTCAACCCTATTTTGCCCAGATTGAAAGTTGCCATTTTTGGGTATTTCGAGTTTAAGTTTGACTTTTTGATCCGACCGTTGGATTGAGTTTCTGTTGTCATTTTTGGAATATACTCAGAAAATAGAGAAGTTTGATATATATTGCCTATGTTTGGTGATCGGTACAGAAATCGAGATCAGACGGTCGAGATTTATCTCATTTTATGGGCCACCGGCCCGGTGTGGGCTCGGACCCGAATTGGACAAGTTATGTCTAACCTAGCTATTTTGGGTGTTAGAAATTCAGCGAAGAGGTCCGTTTGTGGAATTGAAGCTTCGGTGAGAAGTTAGTTTTTCGCAAGAAGACGATCGAGGGCTTAGAATTAGTTCTCGACCCTCCAAGCGATCGTCAATGATACCTTGAGGATTCAATAGTGTGGTATTGCTATTCGAGCGAGGTAGGGACTCAATTACCTCTGTTTTATATCGTTTTTAAATAAAACTTATTTTCTGTAATATATGAGAACAAATGTGATTTTTGGTTTCTTGAATATCTGTGATGGAAATCGGTTATATGAGATATATACCGTATTACTTTGGGAATTTTCTGAATACAAGTTATTTTGGGTATATTAAAAATAGTGTCGTTATGCTGTCCGTTTTTCTATAAAAACCTAGCATGCTAATTTTATCGGAAAACTAGAGCACGATTATTTTCACACTTCAGTTCTGTATTGCACGTGTCATAGGATTATACATGAGCACCGTGTTAGCATCGTGGGTTTACAGTGTTGCACTGCATACCCCATCGTCGGTGAAAGTCCGTAAACTCGTGCGGAATTTTATTACTTCTGATTATCTCCTCATTTAGCAGGCGTAAGCAATTTGGTTGCCCCTCCAGGTTTGGTAGGCGACACATGGGTATCCCCTCCGGGTATGGGCTTAGATATCAGGCAAGCTGTTGGGCATACTTAGTGTCATCATCCTGGGTTTCCACAGATGAGAGGATGAGAACTCATGGATATGGGTTGATTTGTATCATGTGTATATGAATTGAATGGTTTTGATTAGACTGCTTTATATATATATATATATATATATATATAGATTTCTAGTTTGGATTATATATATATATGTTTTGGACTAAACTAACCATGTAGGTATTCCCCATCACTAAAATATTTTTGATCGAGGTAATTATTTTTCCTATTAGGCATTTTATGTTCACCCCCTACCTTCTTCCTCAGGTGGTGTCCAGTGCGATCTCGGTGATCATGTGGAGTAAGAGGTCATCTTGATTGCAGTTCGTCTCTTGGTAATGCTAGGAGTTGTTGTCGTAGTCTTTGGACTATTTGGGATTTGTATTAGCATTAAACCAAGATTACTGCTTTCTATTTTATCTGCGAACTTATGTATGTCATTCTGGTATTTGACTTTTGTCGTGGATGATGGGGATGCTTGGACTTTTATGTGACTTCATGATTTTTAATTATTATTCAGTCTATATTTAATAGTGTATATAAATTATAGAAGTGGTTCACGGGATGAAATTCTGATTATTTTATTTAAATGGACTGTTTTTATAAAAATTAGAACTTTAGACACTTTTCAAATAAATCAAAGAATTTCTCACCTTTATGAAATTCCCCTTCTGTCACTGGCCCAGATTTTGGGTCGTGACACCAAGTGTAAACACATGTAATAGTCAAGTTATGGAGGACATGTAAGTGTGCGATTGCGATCAAGTAAATAGCTTTATCTACGAATGGGTCCATTGGCGTGCATTCATAGGATGGAACTAATTATAGGCTCTTCTCTCCACGATGCCGAGTTCCCCTCAGTGCTAGTTACACGTATATGAACTTGGCTATTTACCTATATAAAAGAAAAAGAAAAAAAAATGGACATCTACCAAGCGAAGTGTGAAAAAGGGATACACACTATAATTTCTCTTTGAATTTTTCAAAGCCCAACCTAAAAATGGTAGGCAATCCCTTAATATAATGATCAACAAGCTCGCCAAATGGGCCATAATTCTACATCTGGAAAACAAGTATTGCTAAAATAGTAATATTGCAATATTTATGTTCAAGCAAATTGCATATTCGTCACTATGTGGTCCATTCATGTTAAACAATTTTCTTTCCCCTTTACTTTTAGCTATCTTCTAGGCACATAAACTTAATCAAATCCTTTTCCTCAATAGGTCAGCCAAACAACTTTCCATGCTTAATTACATAATTTAAGTCTCATATATAGACATGTATAGTTTCTAAAGAAAGTATATCTTGTCTCTAAATTGTGAAGTGTATCCGTGAAAGTGATATTTGAGAAGAAAGCCTAACTAGTTATTAAAACATACTTGCCGGGAAAAGTGAAAAGTCAATGTCATAGTGATAATCTCCAAACCGTCCAAGAACCAAACAAATTATGTTCCAAATAATTAGTATCACCAACCATTTAAATTATAACCAACTTGTCTCGATGTTGAATTTATATTATTTGTGTCATTATATTCTACATCATTTATTGTGACCAACTTGTCATTATATCCTCCATTACGTCCTTTTGAAGAGAATTTCGTCCCTCTTCATATTTACATGCAACCAACTAATCCATAATTAGAATACACAAAGAGGCAGGCAAGAAAGAGGGACTTTGGTTACTGATATTATTTTAATATTATGGTTGACAAAATATGTGGCGATAAGCACCAATGAGGTATAAATCAAGCGAAATTATTTATTTACCTCATGTTTCACGTACAACATGTCCAGATCTATTGGCCATATGTAAATCGAGTTTCTATTCCAAATATATGTAAAACATGAGTTCTTGGCATACATTTGTGCTTATCAATTAGATTTTATCGTATGAAAGTTTCTGTAAAATTTTTGTCCACCATTGAATCTAGTATTATCTCCAAAGTTTGACAGAACGTCATATCCTCTTGTTTCATTCACCTAATTTTAAATTATTTTAGTACTTTTTCTTTTTCGCAGGTGCTGTGGCGTTTGTCACATGAGTATATGTATAGTGGAACGATTTTTTTTTTTTTTTTTGAGGGGAATAGGGAAACGATTTGTTAACATAGAAGAACAAATCTTTTGGAACATAACGTAATATTTCATTAATTATTTTATAATCTTTGTTAGATATCAGAATCCAGGAGATTTGACAAGGAGTCTGCAAAAACCGAAGGTCAATCTATTGTACAAGAAACTTTAATCTAAATTTAATGTCTATAACATAAAGAGTAGGAAGAAAGTGGGCCAACGGCAAACGGGGTGTCAATTAAATAAATCTTAGAAGAGTTCGGAAAAACTCTTCATTGTACCGGTTGAAGAATTAGACAAAGGGTTATTTCCTCAACTATATAT
>JXTB01000041.1:1089163-1167456 GCA_002914805.1 Parasponia andersonii
TCGGTGACAAAGACAAACCAAAAAAGAAAACAAAAAATAATGGGCACTAAAAGTTTGCACAAAACACTTATACCAAATAAGGTAACGCCACTTTTACGTATACAACGTCAAATTATACAAAATACTTATGCCAAATAATGTAACGTTATTTTTAGACACACAGTAGTCCTATTTTATAATAATTTGTGGTTGAAAATAATGTCACATTTATTTTGAGTATCGTGGCAGTACTTCTAAAAGTATTTGATCTGACAGAAAGGCAAAGGAAAAGAACCGAAGAAAGATGAAACGAAAAATACGTGTTGTCAGTTATTGTCACACTGTTTATGAGACAAAATAACTATGTACTTTATTACAATTACATCAGCACTTGCAACAATGCATGATAGTTCTCTCACAACCAGTTGTTAGAGGAGTGTTACCATCATATGAGTATGAATTAAGGATCCAGCACTCCCTTATATTTATACCATATCTCATTATCCTATATTTGTTGGTACAAAGAAAGATAATTACGGTGGCACACTTTACTTATACAAGAACTTTGAAAAATCAACAGAAGTGTTACCACTTAATGATGCTACTCTTTTGATTATAACAATTAAGTGTTTTTAATTAAATATAAAATTTTTAGTCCAAATCTATTTAAAACTAAAACAGATAATGTATTTGTAGTAATTGTTGGTTAGTGTGGAATTTTTCGTCCGTGCCACTGTAATTTTGACCAAAAGCTGGCGTGTTATGATAAGTTTCCGAAGTTCTCATATTATTAACAGGTCTTGTAGTGAATTTAACAATATATGTATATGTGTGTGCTATAGACTAATTCATAAATATTTACGATCAACAGAGTTCTTGTTAAAAAAATTAAACAAAAATCTAGGAGAACTTCAGTATTATCAAACGACGACGTATAGTTGCACGTAATTAGAGAGCCAAGACGTGACATGGGTTGGTGGTTTGTTCAAATCTCAAGCTTATTGAGCCACTAGCAAGGTCAGACTTAGAGGCAGATTTATGGCCTCATTCATTCACATGTCCATGTATTGCCGAATTCTCGTCACTATTAGACAATTTTTTATTTATGATAATTGTCATGCATACGAACAACACAATATTATTTTTTATTTTTAAAAGCATAGCTAAATTAATTACTTCTATTTGTTATAAATTAAAAGAAAATATTTATTACTATCTAATCTCTACTCTATTTCATTAAGGATAATAGGTTTTCATATCTATTCACAATATGACTCGAACTTAAAATTGAGATCTCCGAAAATAAGTATTTTTACACTTAACTAACTCACTTCGTATAGGGTATTATTAAAGTAAAATATAGCAATAAAGAAAATAATATATCGTCGTTGACCTCTCTGGCGGGCACCATGACTAGTGTACATTAAAAACATGGTTTTTTCCATTGGATTTGGACCTTTTACGAGTCTATGAAGTGAAAATGATCGATAATATTCAATACATGTTCGCACTCGTTCTAAAAAGTTCTTGTTGAGATTCTTGAACCTTAACAAAGACAAAATATGTTTTGGATGGGCTACATTTCAATAGTTTAAGGTTCTTTTAGCCAGGGTGGGTTTCAATATGCTCGAGTAATATTAAAAAGTTTCATCTCTTTAATATATATATATATGTACCAATCTAATAGTAATTTATTTTTTTTAATCTATACATATATATTGTTTTGGCTAATTAAAATTTATCATACACATTTTTTATATTAAAAAATAAAAAAAAAATAGCATTAATAATACACATTTTTTTATGCACATCATTATAACCAGAGGTAGCAAAATATATAAGGCCAAACAGTTTGACCCGCGTTAAAACAAGCTGCGGGCCGGTCTGGCCCACTAACATAGCCCGTATAGGCCGGTCTAGTCCGGTCCGCTAAAAATAATTTTATAAATTTTTTTTGAAGTTTTTAAATATTTTAAATATAGAACTTTTTCTATTACTTATAATTGCACATTCTTCCACTTTTTTTTCACACTTTCAAATTTTAATTTAATTCTAAATAATTTTCTTAAGGTTTTTGTTTTAAACTTTTTTTTATCAACTATTCAACTTATATACTTTTAGTTTATTTAATTATTTAAAAATTTTTATCAATAGAAAAAAATATACAACTAACATTTTTAATATACAAGTAATTATTTAAATTTCTAATATTTTTAACTAATTATACAACTAATATTCTTATTTTTTTTTTAATTTGGGCCAAGAACAGACTATTAGAGTTAGCCCTATTTGGCCCGTTTCGGGCTGGACTGACCAAGGGCCCAAACATGCTTACTGGTTGGGCCAAGCTCTTTTTTTAAAATTTTGGGTCAGGCTGACTGACCCGTTTTTTCTCCTAAGTCTGGTTTGAGTATCTAATTATAGTTATTGAATTATCGTTTGATAATAATCTAATGACAAAAAAAAATTATTAAATTGGCAATTATATATATTGGCGAACAAATTTGAATCTAATTAAGTATCCCTATGTTGTGAACCTTTAAGGAACACACCAGTCGTTAAAAAAAAAAGGAGTGATCAATTTATAAGTAAGCATTGTAAATTTTAAACTTTGAAGTCTAAATACGTTATTTGAATGACGTAAAAGTTGATTCAACCGAAATCTAGCACCATATGAATTATTTAACTCGAGCCCATAAACACGTGTATCCATCTCCATCATCCATGACTGCTAGTTATTTTTATTATTATTATTATATATATATATATGTTATTTTATTCTTTTCTTTTGTTTTGAAAATAGTCTTTCTTTTTTGCACTCATTTTTTGCGAATTAAAAAAAAGAGAAAAGAAATAAAGAAAGAAAAAAAATAATACTATGAAAAAGAATGTTACGGGACATTATGTTTGTATGGGTGAAATTGAAAATCTAGTGGATACACGTGATCCCCGCACCCGCAACTTCTTGATTTGTTAGTTACAACTTGCAAATATATAGATTTTTTTCCCTTTTTTCCTTTTTAAGCGCTGAAATACAAATTTCAGTTCTTCTTTGTAATTTGAGTTGTTTTGGTATTATTATTATTTTTTGTTATTCAATTGAAATTTCCGTATTTTGTTTGTTCTTTTGTAGGTTATATATATACTTTAGTTAACAACTTAAAATAGATTCGCCTACTTCGATTAGTGCTTAAAATCGTTAGGTATCTCTCTCAAGATATAATGGTTGGTGAACGGTGATTAGCACATTAAACACGCTACTACGTCAACAAAAAAAATGTCCAAATTCTATCATAATGAGACCTATACTCAAGAGAAGAGAAGTAAGATAAGAAAAAAATTTCTTCTTTGAAAGACTTCTTTTGAGCGTGTGACTTCTTCTGAGTGTGTCTTTCTAGAGGAAAGATGAGTCAATTTATAAACTTTATATGAGAATTATTACATGTAATTAAACAAGATTTAATTCCAAATAAAATGTATTATACAAAATGTTTAAGCATTTAGAAATCGAACAATTTTTTAAATAATTTTAATCTAAACTAGATTAAATTTTGTAACTCACCAAAAATATTTTACACAAAAATATTTAAATGTGAAATTGACCTGTTTCGCTAAACAAATTTAATCTATACTAAATTAAATGTGAAAAAAAAGAGATAACGTATATGATAAATCTACGAAATTATTGAAAAGAAAAAACGAAGAAGGAAACTTAGGGATATATTATAAAAAAAAAAAAAGTAAAAATAGATCACATATATGATAAATCTACGCAATTATTGAAAAGAAAAAGCGAAGAAGGAAACTTAGGAATGTATTATCAAAAAAAAAAAAAGGTAGAAACTTAGGAATGCATATATGATCTAAAAGTACACGCGATATTCCTTTAAAAAAAAATGCACGTGATATATAGTTTGGTGACTGTTATTTCAGTCAAGAGCACTACTTTAAACAAGCCAATAGTGGTCATCAATTTCAAATCCCTTTCAACGTGACAAGTCGAAATTTTCTCTTTTCTACTACAGCAAAATAATAATAAGACTATAAGGTTTTTTTTAGAAAATATAATTTTTCTATTTTTAATACAATGGATAAGGAAGCTAGCGAGGGGACATACATTTTCACTCGAGACAGGCGAGACCATACAACAGGTTACAGTATTTTGGCAGTACTTTGAAATGGAACCCACCTTACCCAATCGTAAATGGATGGGGCTAGTTGTAAGGGATCTTTTGGATCATCTAATTACATCGATATGTATCATAGAATAGGGAAATTCCGCGTAACACGCATATATACACGCATATACATAAGTAGTAATATCTATGAACTATGAATTTTGTGGAATTTCAAGATTCGGATTCTACTTTTATTTTTGGCTGAATCAAAATGAGAATCATCTGTGTCATTTAGTTCCTTATGGTCTTCGTTGTTTAGTTAAAAATCTCAAAGCTCACTTACGGAACTAAAGTGCTCAATGAATTTGGTCACGGACTTATAAGCTCTAATTTTGTTCCCACCTATGACCCATTGGTATTGGGTTTTATTTATTTGTGGTAAGCTCACATAATTAGTTATAATTATACATTATACGGCTATTTTAATTATTTGAGTTAATTAAGTGATCTAATTAAATGAGTTCAAAAACATCTAATAAATAGTAGTGTGCATAGATCTAATAATAGCTCAATTATGACTAATGGAATAATAGTTGCCTATATCATCCCTAAGTTAAATTATTCTACAACTTCTTCTCCTCTTCATCTAACTTGGAGAGAAAATCTATTAATTACTAATAAGGGATTTGATCGTGAAAGGCCGCTAACCCTCGTGTTCTTTGTTCTCGTTATCATAATTTTATTCTCCAATTCTCTTCGCTATAGACTAAGAAATATTCCGCACTCCTCAACAATCGTTTCCTAATAATTTGATACGATTAATTTTGAGTTATATTAGGTTATCTTCAATCTTTAATTATATCTAATAATCTAAGATACTAAAATGAAGTCATGGAGAATCAAACTCTATGCATATCCATGTTTGATTTGGTGGAATTATATTTGAAATAGAATGATCATTCACATTCCATTATTTGTTTTGGTATTTAAGCAAATGAATAGTAATTTCTTTAGAATCGTAGTTTTAAAAAATGTACAATCATAATTTGACCATTTTATCACTATTTTAAAATCTCATTTGCCCAATTTGTATGTAAAAATAATATTTCAGTTAATAGTATATTTGTTACATTCCATTTACTCAATCAACAAATAATAAAATATAAATTATATTCATATTTTAATTCTATTTCGCTATAATTCTTATTACCAGTGCTACCAAACCCAAAATAGCATAGTAGTATAGTAGTGCACTGCCTCTTCGGCTTTAGTATTTAGATAATGTTTAATTGATATTATTTTTGACGTGATTTGATCATGAACACACAAAACTGTTAGTTATGGTTTATCACGTAAGCCTCCGTACTAATTAGTCTTGTCCTCTATTAGGGTACTTTATTTTCACGATTGTCGTCTTTTTGTTGCTAATGAGTATTGAATTTACTATTCACCATGTAAATGAAGGGTCACTAGAGTGAAGCCCTATGGCATTCGTACCATTGTGTCAATTATTGTGCACATATACTTTTCTATTATTATCATTGTTAGTTGTTGGACATTGCCCTAATTTGGTCTCAATACATTTAAATTAACTGAAATATATTTTTTTTTTGAGCAAAGTGAAATATATTTTCTTACTAGGGAGGAGTTTACCAAAAGTTTTGCTTTTTTACTTGGGATAATTTGTTTTTCTAACTAGTTACGGTAATAATTTATTCCCATTGTATCTTATGGTCATATGTGCAGGATGATGCTAACAATTAGGATGGATTTTGTGAGTGGATGGAAAAGGGTTAAGAGAGAGGTAAAATCCTTGGTTTGATAAGAGGGAGGGAGAGAAAGAGGTAAAAGATGAGCCCTCCTCCCATTAATGAGAGGATTTAACTTTTTTTTTTTTCTGTGAAATGATAAATATATATAATTTTTAAAAATTATTTAAAAGTGATGACTTGATAATATTATAATTTTATGAATAAATACTTATCTTCTATGTTTTTTTTTCATGAAACAATTTAAAAGATTGATACCATTATTTATTTTATTTTTTTTCATTCTTCATTTTTTTAGACTCTCCATCTTTTCTATTCTTCATTTTTTTTTTTTTTTTGCATTCTTTCCTTATCTTTTGGTCATATGTGTAGGATGATACTAACAATTAGGATGGATTTTGTGAGAGGATGGAAATGGGTAGAGGAAAAGGTAAAGTCCTTCTTTTGATGAGAGGGTTTGAGAGAGGGAGAAAAGAGGTAAAAGGATGAGCTCTTCTCCCATTAATGGAGAATTTAACTTCTTTTTTTTTTTCCCTATGAAATGATAAATATTGTAATTTTTAAAAATTATTTAAAAGTGATGACTTGATAATACTATAATTTTATGAATAAATACCCATCTTCTATGTTTTTTTTATGAAACAATTCAAAAGATTGATACCCTCATCTCTCTCTCTCTCTCTCTCTCTCTCTCTCTCTCTCTCTCTCTTTGCATTCTTCATTTTTTTTAGACTCTCCATGCTTTCTATTCTTTTTCTTTTTATCAAATATAATGTTTAATTCATAGTTCAAATACATCATTGTTTCCAAACCAAAGAACAAAAATATGTGGATTAATTTTATCAACTTAAATTACAAGCCAACAATTAGCTGAGAGAGATTTAGCTCATATATATAGCCTATTATGTTGACTTATATATATATATATATATATATATCACTAAATTTACATACCAATGATCATGTGGGATTTTTTTTTTCTCTGAAAAAAACCATGATAAATTAAGAAACGATCAAAAGAGTTTGGTGACCACATAAGGAGACACCTTCAAAGATGCAAAAATACAAAAACAATGAGATGAGAGCGCCCATTTTGTAATAGAATATGCAAGGCAATTCCTCATCCTTAGGATCCAACTCAGGTTACAATTACAAGAAATTAAAAGGGAAATAACATTAAAAGCAATATATAATAGACACCAAGATAGGAGTCTATGGACTTGTAAAACGAAGACTAACTCTTTAGAATCAGAGAAAAAGTCAGCACTCCACTAGCTTCGATCAAAACAATGAGATAAACCCAGTTAGAGAGCTCAGAGTTCTACTTCGAGAGGGGAGCTTGCTTCGAATATGAATGCCGCCAGAAAGAGAATACAATTATCTTCTCCCTTAGCCATGACATATGTTGCTCCCTCCTCATTGTGAAAGGCCCGAACAATAAAGACTCTGATTCTCCCAGAAGATAAAGTCAAACAGTTTATCAGAGCATCACATCTAGTGTCACTACGATCCATGTCAAAGATAGGTGAGGTTTGGGTCTGTCGATTCTCCTTCACCGTCGCATTTACCAGATTAAGAATATAGATTGGGTTTACCTAGAAGCCTTCATGGAACTTAGCATTTCTCACTCTCCAAATTTTTTTGCAAGCCACTGCTATAAAGGTTGTGAATTCATCTCTAACTTGATTATCACAGCTTCCTATATGATAGGGATTGAAGATCCATTTCACCACTTTTAATCCACTCGACATAGTATCCATGTGCAAGTTCCATTTTCTTTCAAACTAAATGTACTTTGCAACTGGACAATAAATGAATAAATGAACAATTGTATCCTCAGAGTTTGTGCACTGAACACAAATATTGTTGGGTACCTGAAGAACGCTTCCAAGTCTCTTGCAAGAAGGGAGGGCAATTTTACCAATTCTCTAAAGTAAGAGTTTCAAATGTTCATGAAGGTAACTAGATAAGATAATCTTCCATATTGGTTGTAGGTTTGAGAATCTCTGTCAATCTAATCTCCAACAGTCTAATCTCCAACAGGTACTTTTAATTGTGAATTCTCTATTCTTTATATCTTTCTAGATCAAAAGGTCGGTTTGATTATTTAGAAGCAGTGGGATCTTCAAACAATTATCCACATTTGGCGGCCTGAACCAAGTTTTCAGCTTCTTTCTATCCCAATAGCACGTCCAATTATCAGAAATTCTCGAATCTTAACATTGTCCACTTCTTAAAGTGGGTTAAAAGCACTTATGGTTTCACTAAAATCTACCCATAGGACCCAAGGTGCATTCCAAATGTTTATAGAATCTCTCTCACCAATGAGTAAGTGACTTTTGTTGCTTCTATTTCGGACAAAACTCTTTAGTACTCTAAATATCTTTAGCCACAATAGAAGTATTTTTAGGTAGTCCAGAATTCCAAAAGCTCTCACATTTACGGTATTTTGTTCTGAGAATAGATGCCTAAAGTGAAGTTGAGGCATATGCCATCATCCACCACAGTTTGGACATAAGGGTGAAATTAATGTCAAAAAATCGCCTGAGACCTATTCCTCCACACTTTTTAAGTTGACACATTGACTCCCACAAAGGTCAGTGCAAGGAAGTGTTTTTTTTTTTTTCACTCCCATAGTCTACCAAAATGGCCTCACCAACTTGTCAAAGTCCTCGCAAAAGGATTTAGGTAGCAGAAAAGTAAACATTCAGTAAACTGGAATACTTTGCACCACTCATTTAATGAGAGTCGTCCTATCTAAGAGTAGGTTGCTATGCCAACCTTCTAATTTAGCATAAACTCTATTCTTCGAGAAACTAAAATCTTTGGTTTGGTTATTTGTTAAAAATAACGGATTACCAGGGAATGTTTCTGCTTCTGTCATCATTTTAAAGCCCCACTGGTTGATGCTCTCTGCTCTTATTCTCTCTTGAGTATTCTTTGAAAAGTAGATTGAGGATTTCTTTGTATTTAGCCTCTGTCCAGACCAGGCATAATATTAGTTTAGGCACCACAATATTCTATGCACCTCAGGGGTACTGGCATTACAGAAGAAGAAAGTGTCATTAGCATACATAAGGTATGAGATTGAAGGGCAGCTTCTGACAACATGAACTCCCTATACCCGACCCTTTCTTTCCATCCTTGAGAATAAGTTTCGACAACACCTCACTACACAAAATAAATAAATATGGTGAAAATGGATCACCTTAACGAAGGCCGCGTCCTGATGAAAAACTAAGGAAAAGGCTACCATTTAATAGAACCAAAAAGGAAACTAAGCAAACACATATCATCACCAACTTCTTGAAATGGTCATCAAAACCAAAAGCAAACAAGATACGCACTAAGAAGGATCATATGAGTTAGATATCAGATCCCTGACTTATCACAATAAAATTTTAAGAAGTGAGATTGGTTAAGAATCAATTGTGCGAGATAAAAAATATTGTTGTCAATTTTCTCGCTCATTTGTTTAGAATTATTTTTCGGGTGCCATTAAGGAAAACAAAGCTGAAATCTTTAATTGCTAAATACATATGTACATATACATATTTCCTAGAGTTTTTGTTTTCTTCGTTTGTACTCATCCTAGTGACAAAAAATGAGAGTAGACAATAAATAAAAAAGTCAATAGACTTACAAATAAGGCAGACTATAATGATAAGGATTGCTACTGTTCAACTTCCGCCAGTTATTACGAGAGGCAGCCATCCCACGACAAGAGCCACTTGTCAGTAACTGCCAACTAAAAAATGTAGCATTTCTGCAAAAAAAGGAAAAAACCGCAATATCATGTTTGATTAATAATTGTGAGAATTTAATAATAGTAACTCGTATTAAATTAATTGGTAATACTGTAAACTAATTTCTGTAAAAATTTAACACATGAATAGTGATTTTATTTTAATTAAAATAAATAGCAAAAATTACGTAGGATTGACACAATCAATTCTCTCGAAAATTATAATTGTTAAAAAGACCGCAAATTAATCTTATTAATCACCAGGAGTTAAACCTAAGAGCACACATTTTGAGCTCTATCTATTTAAACCTTACTTCGAGGATCTTACAGATGAGTTCTAAGCCTTCTTCGAGGCTTGACATCATATAGGCCTACCCATGTATTAAAGTGATTCTCCTGCCTCAATAAGTCATAAAGAGGTAATTAAAATTTAAAATGTAAACATGAGCCTTTTTAGAAAAAAAAAAAAATTAGAAAAAAGCAACTTCAAGGATTATTTTTTCTCGAAAAAGGAAAAAGAAAAACATGAAACCTTTAATCTGAAAGGCTCTGAAACATTAGTAAACTATTGCTAGTCTCCCAAACCTCAATTTTCTCTAAAGAACTTGGAAATTGAATTATTATATTGTGCTATTTACGTTATTTAGCATTTTACCTATTAAAAAACATATTAGCTGTTACGACACAATATGAAAAAATATAAAATATTATAAAATATGGGATTCATTACATTGCTTTTAAAAATAACATTTGAAAAAAAAACGTGCACGTTTCTTAATATTTTTCTTTTTGTTATTCTAAACAATTAATACGTGGACATAGTTGACTTTTTTTCTCTCTTAGAAAAAGAAAAAAATTATAAATACAGATAATGTAATGTCTCATAGAGTTGAATTATATGGGTTAATGGCACAAATAGAACTGTCTAATTGTTGATAATTTTGTCCTCAAAATTTTAATTATAGTAATTAATCTTTTAAATTTTTTAATTTATAACAATTTGATTTTAAATTATCTAAATTATAATTTGAAATTAATTTTTTTAATCAAATATATATATATATAATACGTGTTGACATCTAATCTAAAAATATAGATAAAAGATAATTTAAAAGTTTTAAATATTAAAATAAATAATTATAAAAAAATTCTCTAAATTTAGAGCTCTAAGAACGTTTAAAAAATATAAATAATATATCTTTTTTTTAAAATTTTTGAAAAATCAGGATTAAAACTTTAAACATCAATACAGATACGATAGTTTAGGAATTACTTGCCATAAATCCGAATATATACAGCAGACACAACTGACAAGCTTGGGCTGAAAGTAAAAGCGAAAGTGAAATCGAAAACAAACGTTGAAAACTTTAAAAAAGGGTACTTCTGCTTCACCTCGAGAGGGAGACAGACTAGATATTTCGACCCCATTCAGAGGGACCAGCTGAGAAAGCTAGGATCTTTCAAACTAAAGTAATCCTATTATTTATACAGATATATATATATATATATCTATCTATAAACAGAGAAAAAAAAGCTTAGCATATACCGCCTTCTCCATAATCCACAGGTACGTCTCTCATCTTTTTCTTATACAATCTTTTTTGGATTCTTGAATCATGTATTCTCATTATTTTCCCCCTTTTTTTGGATTATATTTCAATTTCTAATGCATTTCTGAACTGGGTTTTCAACTTTGTACATTTTCATCTTTGTTTGGATTCTTGCATCATGTTTTCTTTTCTTGGATTTTTTTTTTTTTCAAATTCTAACGCATTTGTGATCTGGGTTTTGAACTTTGTACATTTTTATTGATTTTTTTTCTTTTAAACTTGTTTGGTCGATGAGAAAAGATGGGGAAAAGGATTGATCTTTTAGAGCCGTTTGTTTTTGTCTTTCCTGGTGTTTGCTTTGTCGCCGCCCATTGTCTCCCGAGTCTTTTGTATCTCAAGTTTCAGAGATGAACCGTCCAATTTTTTTAATGCACTTTTACAAGCAGCCAAAAGGGGCAAATGGGATTTTGACTTCTCCCAGAATTTGAACATTTTTCTGTTACCTTACTTTAATATGACTTGTTGATTAGTACATGGTTGGTTTTTCTGAATTGCATTTGTCGGGATTCCAAAACCATAATTATAAGCAAGTTTTTTTTCTTTTGTAAGGTAATACATTTATGTAAAATTACTGTTCTGTTTTAGAGCTACCTTAATCTGGTATGAGTCGCACTTTGAGCCGCTGTGCTTACTATTTGGCATTGAATAGGCTGAGAAGACCCAAAAATGATAAGAACATGACATGATGGCTCTTATGCCTTCCATTGTCTGATGTCCCACTATATGATGATATCCATATTAAGTCTATGGTCTAAGGTTTCTTATAAGACAAAAGTAATATTTATACTCTACTTTCGGTCTTCCTACTTGGCTACCAAAAGGGAGGATTCAAAAAAGGTGTAACTTCTGAAATCAGATCTAACTGTGATACTAAGCGAATTTAGGATCCTGTAGTCATTTTATTCTCTTTTTCTTTTTAATAATGTTAGTGCTAGAAATTCCTCATATTCTTTATTCTTCTTCTTTTTTTCTTTGGCGAGAGAGAGAGAGAGAGTGAGGGGGGGGGGGGGGGGAGGGGGTGGGGTGGGGGGGGGGGGGGGGGGGAAGGGGAATAGGAAAAAGGAATTAGAAGAATAAGATCTACATAATTGAGTAATAGGTGTGTGAGTACTGTATGATTCCATTTAAATTAGTATCTCGCTTTCTTCTCCACTTGTTCATTTTTGTTTTTATGTTTTTCGTTATTTTGAATGACAGCTTGAGTCCCTTGAAATCTTTATTATATTAAGGCGTTGAGTAGGGAAGATCTGATCTGCTATGTTACCCGTTGAAATCAACATTAAATAATTAAAGCATTATGTGCTGTTGGAAGGTTCTGATTTTCCACCACATACTTGCGCCTATCTACTGAAAACCAGACATGTTTTTTTCTGAGGGCGTATTCTGCTTGCTTGGTCCCACGAGAACCTGTGGCTGATTAATATAATAATTCTATGAGCCTTGTATGATTTTGGTAATGCGTGCCAGTATGTTTAGCCATTTACATGCAAAGTAATGCGTGCAATGTGGTCTATATTGGAATCGAGAGTCACCATTTACAAATCAATATGATAAGCTTGTAATAGATAATGTGAGAAGTAAACAAGTTGTTGATCATATTCGTGACCAGATTGATCTCCTCTGGTCTTGACTGAACAATGATACCTTGGTCCTTGTTTAAGTTTGACCTTGATGTCCTTTTTTTCGTCAATGGATGATTTGGTGACTGTCTTCCTTGGGAGAATTTTGAATGATAACTTTCTATGAGGTGGCTTGTTATTTGCTGATTTTGCTTTCCTTTGGATAACGATAGGTCTGGCTTATTAGCCTATGAAATTTGGTTCGTGAGTCATGTTTTTGTTCCTATGATGGGCTGCCATCCATCCAAGCAAGTGAAAACGCCTGGCTATGAAGAGCCTACTGTTCTTGCCGCTGAAACACCTTGTGAGTATGCATCATATCCACACTCTCCTGTGACTTATTTATGTCTATTTGAGAGAATTTCTAAACCATCATGGTCTTTTCCCTTGATGAGGATGCTGGTGAACTGATGGATATTCTAAGCCTTTTCTAGGCAACCCTTGGCATGCTTTATTAAACTGATTATTTGACATCAATTCGGAAAGCTTTTGATATAAACTTGACAAATAGATAGTTGGCAAAAGTAAATGCATGCTAGTCTCTCCAATCTTTGGCATGAAATAGTTTAATTTGATTGAGTCATTAAATTTTTGAGTTTTGGCACATCCTGGTTGAAGAATATAAGAAGTGAACAGTACAATTACTATCAGGCAGAATTCATTATAAGTGGCATTGTAACATGCAAGTGTTGGTAGGGAATTTATTTCATGCCTAGCATGGGGTTAAGATGAGAAAGTGTGCGCTAATGATATGAGTAACATAATGATTCCATTGTCAAGAAGGAGACATGAGAAGTGATTTATCTTCTTTTGTTTCAGTTACAGTAAGTGAAGTAGAAGCACTATTTGAGCTTTTCAAAAAATTGAGCAGCTCTATAATTGATGACGGTCTTATCCATAAGGTATGTTTCTTAAGTTCACATTTTGAAGTTAACTATTAGCTTAGTAGACATGATAGTACAACTTTGCATCCAAATATGGCTGCTGTGTGCTTGTTACTCTGCAATATTTTATTGATTATTATTTCCCACTTAATGAAAACTTCCTCTTTAATTCTTAAACAGGAAGAATTCCAACTAGCGCTCTTTAGAAACAGAAATAAAAGGAATCTTTTTGCAGACAGGGTGAGTTATATGCCATAGTAATTACTTAGATTTGATGAAGATGACATGATACAAGCTCACTTTAAAAGTCTGTCTCTTGTTGGCAAATGCCACCTTGGGTTAATCTATAAACATAGCTTCTCTATTCTTTTCTTACTAGTGAACAATCATGTGTGTTTGACAGTTATCACAGTTAGCCTTCAAAATGAAGATCTGTGGTTTTCTCATTCTGAAATAAGTTTAACGTTGAGTGTTCTTTCAGATTTTTGATCTGTTTGATGTCAAGCGCAATGGGGTTATTGAGTTTGGAGAATTTGTTCGATCATTGGGTATCTTTCACCCTAATGCACCTGTGGAAGACAAAATTGCATGTAAGTTAATTTTTGTCAATAAAGATTCTCATGTTCTCAAGCTTCCTACTGTTTTACTTGCCTCCATTAGATTAAATGAATTAGTTATTCAAATAAAGTTCCACACATTACTATAGACATTATCATCTCGTTTTGCTTTGGATATACAATATTAGACATCTACTAAGTTGGTGGATATCCTCTTGCAGTCGCTTTTAGATTGTATGATCTGAGACACACTGGATTTATCGAGCGAGAGGAGGTGAGTATTACAAACTACAACATTTTTTAAAATTTCATGTTCTATAAGTGTGCCTTTTGAACCAATTGTTGAAAACTTATTTTATGTGATAAGAGGTTTCTATTTATCTGAGTAACAAAATGAACATTTTTTTTTTTTGACAGTTGAAGGAGATGGTACTGGCCCTTTTGCATGAATCTGATCTGATACTTTCAGACGATGTCATAGAACAAATTGTGAATAAGGTGTGGACTGCTCTATCATAAGATCCTTTCTCTTTTGTGTTTTCTCCTATTGCCAAACTTGCTGAAATCAATGTCTTTCCAGACATTTAGCGACGCTGATACAAAAGGCGATGGAAAAATCGACCAAGAAGAGTGGAAGGCATTTGTGTTGAAGCATCCTTCTTTGATAAAGAACATGACCCTACCATATTTAAAGTGAGTAATAGATTATGTGCGATTCTGTGTGTCTCTCCCTCTCTCTCTCTATATATATATATATATGGGAGCAAATTTATTTTTACCCATTTATACTAGTTGTTTTGTTCAATAAAAATTCATGTACGTCTTTTTAATGATAAAAATGAAGAGAAAAAAATTATTAAATAACGAATATTTATTTTTATTATTTTTTTTGAACTACTCAAATTATCTAATGGCTAAAATTAATACTCATGAACAGGTAAAAAAAAAGTACCTCTTGGATTGGGAACCTCTATATATTAATAATATTAAGGCTTTAGATCATCATAGAATCTGGTTTAACATAGTGATTTGCCTTGTTTCTTCCTGTGTGCAACTTTTTATATCTCTAGTTTTGTACTGCATGTCTTTTGTCTCTTAATAAAAGCCGTACAAAATTTCCCCTGCTGAGGTAACATGTTGGGAGTTTTTTGTGCTCATCCCAAGTATAATACCACACGATTTTGACTCTTTACACTCATTTTCTCCATTTTTCAGGGATATAACCATAGCCTTTCCTAGCTTTGTGCTGAGCTCTGAATTAGAAGATTCAGAAATATGAGAGACAGACGATAATATGAAGAAGGTATCAACAGTATCACGTCCCTTCGCGGCTAACGTTGTTTGAAATCACCTTTAAAGCAGCTGAGAGTCAGAGATCAAACAGTTATATATCTGAGATGATACTACAAGGACTGGAAAAATGTAGAGCAAAAAGGCGACAATAAGTCAGTCCTTGAGCTGCAAGTTTCCACCACAATCTTTGAAATCTCAACTAGCTCTCTAAATTGCAGAACTGGTAGGGCTAAAGAAGATAACCGTAAATAAAGCTCATACATGTGCAGTACTCATAATTTCGATCCTCCTCCTTTTTAATGTTTTGCATCTATGAAGAATTTTTAATGTTTTGCATCATATGAAGAATTTTGTGGCAAGGAAAGATAACTTTAAGACTATGTTTGGTAGGAAGGAAAAGGGGAGGAAGGAAAAAGTTAGAGGAAAATTAAAAAATTGGGTTGTTTGGCAAGAGAGAAAAGAGAAGGAAAAGGAAAAAAGGGAGAGAAAAAGAGAGGGAAAAAAAAGGAAAAGAAAAGCTTTTTTATTAACATGAAAGTGAATTTATTAAAATAATTTTATATATTAATTTAAATTTTTGATAAAAAAAGATAAAACAATCAGTTTAAAATATATTAATTTTTTTTTTCTTTGTACGTATTAAATAATAATATAGGAAAAGATATTTTTTAAAAAATTTTACATTTTTTTTTTTATTTTTTTTCTTTTCTACCAAACATAGCCTACAACTTAAACCCTTAAATTTGCGGGAACACAGTAAACGTGTTTTGAAAAGCCTTTCACGATCAAAGATGATAATTACTTACAATACTGCCAAGAAACACCGTATTCAGAACTGCATGGCACTCGAAAGATACCTGCAGCAGCTTCAACCCTGCACTCCCCCCCCCCCAAAAAAAATAATGTGTACACAATTAACCAAAAATTGATAAGGATTAAAATGTGAAATACAAACAATAACAATAACTGAGTATGCAATTTTTCTTTTTTACTCATGAAATTAAAGTCATAGAAGGGGACTCGTATGTACCTTAGTCACACTTACATCAATCATCCTGTAATGTAGATCATAAGTACGTTCGCTCATATTCAATTTAATATCTATAATATCCACGGATGTCTCACAATGAAGCTTTTCTTCTTCAAGAAGATGATGAGGATCAGGTGGAGCAATATAAGGCATCTCCACATCCATAAACCTCTTGCAACGACGACAAAAAGTGGGACATATGTAGAGCTTCCTGCTCTTCAGTTCGACGACCTCAAAAAGCAAAGGAGGAACCTCGAGAGGAGCTACTGGTTTCAAGAGCCACTCCTTGTTTTGGAACTTCGGGCACAAATATAGGTTTCGCCAATGTTTTCTACGCTCCTGTGGAGATTGCCAAGAGAGCCCACCATCCCACTTTTGCTACTTTTGGTTAGGAGTCCTGTAACAGTGGACATAGGTAAAAACATGAGGGATCAGAACAAAAAATCTATGAAGTCTTTCCCTGCTTTGGTGAATAAAATTATTTTGTTCTTGGTATCAGTTTGATTCTTACTGTGGATTTGCTAGTTGATTCCATGGCCTAGCTCCTGTAATAAGAGCCAAAATTAAATATTAGCTGCTGATCAAGACTCATACTATATACGATTTGACAAAACAGAAAAATAATACTGATAACATAAAACACAGTAGACACTTCACTAAAACTTGTTATAAGAGTCTAGAAATCAAGATGTTATCCTTTTTTTTTTTTTTTTTAACGATGATTAAGATGTTACTCTTTTTTTTTTTTTTATATTTCCTTAGACTATATTTGGTAGGAGGGAAGAAGAGTAGGAAGGATAAAGAGTTTAAGAAAGAAAAAAGAATACGAAGGAGGGAGAAGAAAGTAATAATTCTTTGAATTGTTTGGTAAAAATGATGTAGAGTAAGAATGATAAAGAATATTTATTTGTAAAATTACTATATTATCTATTTTATCTTTTTAAAATCAATTGAGTTAATGAGTAAGCTTGTTAATTCCTATTTTCTTCTTTTTAATTTTTACCAATCCTTCTAATTTGGGAGGATGAATTTTGTGAGCTCTAAGAGAGACCCTCTCCTTCTACTTTGTCTCTTCCTCATTCTCTCTCTCCTACTAAATACAAGATTGTAACTCTTCCTCCACCTCTCCATCCCTCCAAAAATCCCATCTACCAAACATAGCCTTAATGATAATCAAGATGTTGCCTAGTATAGTTAGTATTTTTTAGGATGATACAAGAGCACTGGATGTATAGTATTCTTAAAAACAGTGTTGATCATCATGGAATATATCTTTTTGATAGAAATATATACTTAGTGTAGGGCTCATTTCTAGATCACATACTACGTGGACGATTAAGTAGAAGAACAGGTCACAAGGGGGGCATGTCATCCGACGCATGTCCAGAGTAACCATTTAAAAGCCACGTGAGTCGCATGTGATACCGCATGGGCCCATAGGCTATCCGAGGCCAGGGCCAAATCCATCCCAGACCCTGGACGGTTCGGCCCAATCCAGTTCTTGCCTCGACAGTTGGGGGTCAGAAGCCTCGAGGGTCTTCTGCTAGAAGACCATGGGAGGCAACGCACTGCTTCAGACCCAGATAGGGCATTTAATGCGATCCTGGGTAGGTGTGTACATTGGGCAAACCGTCCTGATAGAATGGTGGTTTATCAAAGTCTCGCCCCTGCAGGCTCGAGTCATAGGGGACGGCGAAAAGAAGACTATGACGATGCAAGGAAAATCACAGTAACCACGGCCTGTGATCTCTGGAGTAAGTCATGATGAGAAAAGGTACTCGATTCTGGGATTGAGAACCAGAAAAGCTCCCAGTTCCAGGATTATATATACGAGCCTTGCTTCCCCTTCAAAAAGGGAGAGATTGAGATAGACATATACAGAGAAAAATTTAATCTTTGCTACTCAGCCTCAGGGATAAACAACTGACTTAAGCATCGGAGAGTCTTTACAGGTGGCCACCCCCATCTCTCTGACCCAACCTGAGGTCAAAAGCACTCTGGGATAGCAAGGATACATGGACAGTTGGTAGATACAACGTCAGCAGTTCAGAGACACGTAGATAACTGGTAAGAATTACACCAACAATTTGGCGTCATCTGTGGGAAACCGTTGAGTATGAGAGAAAGAGTAAGAGTCTCACGATCGCGCTCTCTCCGAACAAAAGACCATACAACGTCGGACGACACCCTTAAGAATGACAACTAGGAGCACATGTCTCGACGCCGAATGGAGCTCCCAGGAGGCACGACCAGGTCTGGAGTAAAAGCTGGACCAAATGCTTGTCGTTCCTGGGACACATCGTGAGCAGATTGAGGCCAACCCGACCTAGTTGTCCTCAATCGCAGATATGCAAAGACCTTCAACCATTCAGGAGATCCAGTGCCTAATCGGGAAGATAGCCACTCTTAGCCAGTTGGTCTCCAAGATGTCTGACCGATGTAAGCCTTTCTTCCAATACATAAAGAGAAGATCCACTGTCATCTGGGGGGAAAAGTAGGACAAGGCACTGATAGAGCTCAAGCTGTACTTAAGTCATCCGTCTATCCTAGCTTCCCTGGCAGAGGGGCAATGCCTATACGCTTATTTGGCAATGTCCGAAGTAATGATCAGCGCCGTACTGTTCATCGAGGAAGACAGCAAGCAAAAACCGGTGTTTTACGCAAGCCGCATGCTCCTGGACGCCGAGACGTGATATAGTATGGCAGAGAAACTGGTCCTGACTTTGTTCAATGCTAAGAAAAGACTCAGACAATACTTCGAGGCACACTCATTTATGGTGTATACAGATTTCCCCATTCGACAAATCTTGGCCAAATTGGACTTATCGAGACGACTAACCAAGTGGGCCATCGAATTGGGGATATACGATATCGAGTATCGGTCTCAAGTGGTGAAGAAATGGCAAGTCATGGCAGACTTCCTGGTGGAAATCCAATTCTTCGGCGAGCCGCACGACCCGCTTTAGACGTCTCCGCCTCACATCCCTTAAGCTTGGACCCTCCACACTGACAGATCTACAAATACCTCGGGGTTAGGTATCGGAATAGTCCTGCAGACCCCAGTAGGACTCAGGGTAGAGAAAGCTTCGAGGCTCAGTTTCTAGGCAACGAACAACAAGGCAGAGTACAAGGCACTACTGCAAGGCCTTGAGGTAGTTCTGCACTTCGGAGTAAAGAGCATCGTAGTAAAGACTGACTTGCAACTGATCATGGGTCAGGTCAGGGGAGACTTCAAAGTAAAAGAACCCAGATTACACAAGTACTTCTCCAGGGTAATGGGGGTGAAAACCCGTTTTAGCAGTTTCAATATCGAACAAATACCCAGGGAGATGAACTAAAAGGCCGATGAGCTAGCTAAAAGCGCATCGATCGGGGGGACGACCGGACACACGGAGATTCTACTAGAGGGCGAAAACACGAGAGACCCTTTGGAGATCCCCGCACGCCATGTGTTTGCAACTGACTCTGTAGACGAGGGGTGGATGAGACCCATCAACCAATACCTGACGTCGGCAAACTTATCCGCGGACCCCCAAGAAGCGAGGTCGATTAGACTGAAGGCTGCCAAATATTCGATGGTGGGGGGCTAACTGTGTAGGAGATCAATGATGGGACCAATGCTGAGGTGCGTAGGTCCTGTCGAGGTGCAGAAACTGATGGAGGAAATCCAGGAAGGAGCGTGTGGCAACCACTCTGGTGGGCGTAGCCTCGCCCACAAGGCCTTGACGGCTGGATACTTCTGGCCATACATGATGACCGAGGCGGCCCAATTTGTTAAGAAATGTGACAAGTGCCAGAGGTTCGCCCCCATGAAGCGCCAACCCATAGAGGAACTCGATTCGAACATAACTCCTTGGCCGTTCACTAAATGGGGCCTGAACATCGTCGGAGAGCACCCCAAAAGTCCAAAGGAAAGAAGGTACGTCTTGGTAACTACCGATTATTTCACCAAATAGTAGAGGCTGAAGCCTACACGACCGTTAATAAGGCAGATACAATTAACTTCATTTGGAAAAACATAATCTGCCAATACGGAATACCGAAAGAGATACACGCTGATCATGGCACACAGTTCTAGAATGCTAAGCTTAAGAAGTTGTGTGAGTTATATGATATAAAGCTCAGCTTCTCATCCGTAAACTACCCTCAGGGGAACGGCCAGGCAGAGGCAACGAACAAGGCTATATTCAGCAATATTAAAAAGAACTTGCAGGAGGCTAAAAGCAGGTGGTTAGAAGAGCTACCGGCCATTGTGTGGGCCCATCAAACAACAGAGCAGAGATCAACAGGAAGAACACCATTCGCCATGGTCTACGGGTCAGAGGCTGTGATCCCGATCGAGATTGGCCTCCTGACCCTTCACTCCAAAGTGGTAAGAGATGCCTCACTGAACGAGCAGCAGCTAAGCCATAACACAGACCTCCTGGAAGAAACAAGGGACATGGCCCTGGTCCATCGGACCTGGTACCACCAGTAAGCCAGGTCCTACTATGCAAAGAAGGTTAGCGCTCGTCGATTTAACGCCAGGGATTAGGTCTTAAAGTTTAGAACAGGGAATTCCTTGAAGCTAGACTCTAACTGGGTCGGGCCTTACATGGTGATCAAGGAGCTTGACAATAGCGCAGATATCCTGAAAGAACTCAAAACCGAGAAGAGCCTACCAAACATGTGGAACGCCCAGCACTTGAAAAAGTACCACGTGTGAGATGCATGTAAATGCTGTGAGATACATGTAAATGCTTGTATTATTGAACAACTTAATTCCAAAATAGGTCAGGGTTTCTGCTATACGGACTTATGCTTTGGATTGCTATGAAAAAGGGTCTACCCCGGTGCCAGACCCCACGAACTACTCGCGCAAACAAAAATCATACTGCGGGGATCACGTCGCTCGCCAACGACCCGAGAAAGCATACGAAGAGGAATGAGCTGCGTAATAAAATGCTTGCCAGCAGACCTCATCAAAAATTGTTTTGCGGGTATCACGTCGCTCGCCGACAACCCGAGAAAACGTACGAAGAGGAATGAGCTGCGCAATAAAATGCTTGCCAGCAGACCTCATCAAAAATCGTACTGCGGGGATCACGTCGCTCGCCAACGACCTGAGAAAACGTACGAAGAGGAATGAGCTGCGTAATAAAATGCGTGCCAGCAGACCTCATCAAACTCATACTGTGGGGATCATGTTGTTCACTGACCACCCAAGAAAACATACGAAGAGGAATGAGCTCCGCAATAAAATGCTTACCAGCAGATCTCGTAAAAAATCGTGCTATGAGAATCACATCGTGTAATAAAACGTTTGTCGATGGCCTGAGAAAATGTACGAAGAGGGATGAGCTGCGCAATCAAAAACTTCTCAGCAGACCTAAAAAACGATCGTACTATAGGAATCACATCGTGCGATAAAATGTTTGCCGATGGCCCGAGAAAACGTACGAAGAGGGATGAGTTTTGCAACTAAAAACTTGCCAGCATACCTCAAAAACGATCGTACTATGGGAATCACATTATGCGATAAAACGCTTGCTGATGCCCCGAGAAAACGTACGAAAAGGAATGAGCTAGGCAACCAAAAACTTGCCAGCATACCTCGAAAACGATCGTACTATGGGAATCACATCGTGCAATAAAATACTCGCTGATGGCCCAAGAAAATATACGAAGAGGTTTGAGCTGTGCAACCAAAACTTGCTAATTGGCCTTATCAAGAATCGTACTATGAGGATCACGTCGCTCGCCGACGACCCGAGAAGATGTACAAAAGGCGATAGGCTGTGTGACGAAATCTTACCGCCAGCCCTCAAGGAATACCTGTTGGACGGGAAAAGAGTTAGGCGATAAAACCCTCCCCAGGAAGCACCTTAGCTGCACGTGAGCTAAAGGAAAACAGGGCCAGGATCTACCCGTTGGAAGTAGACCCTCCCCAGGGAGCACCTTAGCTACGCGTGAGCCAAAAGAAAGCGAGGCCAGAGTCTAACCGTTAAAAGCAGACCTTCCCCAGGGAGCGTCTTAGCTACACATAGACTGGAAGTGAATGGAGCCAGGGCCTACCTGTTAGAAGTAGGCCAAGACAAGACCAAGCACGAAGACAGAAATTAAAACCAGATTCTGTTTATTATTGCCTAAAATACAAAATATGTAGTCGACAGGGACGCGGTCCCGGAGGCTCTATTTGTAAGAAGCAGGTCTTGAACGGACTCCCAGGGACACATCGGAGTGGTAACACCTTGTTTGCTTTATATAACACAATTAGTACTTTACAAATACACAAAGAGCGAGAGGCTCTAGTTACCTCCGTCAAGGGGAGTGCTACCAGCTTCAGCAGAGGGCAGCGTACCAAGGTTAGAATCGTCGCTAGACAAAACGATCGCGCCTGACCCTCCGCCAGTTAAGGCGCTAAGGCTAGGCTGACCACCATGAATCTCCGCAGCTTGCTCTGGCAGACCGGAAGTAGGGACAATCTCCCTGGCAACAGAGGCAAATGTAGAGGGCCCGTCTTTTTCTTCGTCGAGCATCTTCAGCACATCAGCGGCGTACACGATGTTGATCTCATCCCCCAACTACTGCATATAGTGCCTGACGGAATAATGGTCCCTCTCGACGCCCTTCTGCTCATTGAACTGATCTGGCGTTACTACCTCCGTGTGGCCCTCGAATTCCCTATTCTCATAGCCAGACCTGTAGCTCTCTGCAGAAAAGATATCTACCTGCCTCTGGTACCTCGTCTTTAGCTTTTCTGCGTTCGCCAGCCTATCCTTCAGCGCTGCTAGCCTCAACTCTGCTTGCTGCTGTGACAAGTCAACCAAAAGAACATTAATATTGGCGAGGTCTTCGCAGTGCTTGCGAGACAACTCCGCATGAGCTCCCATCAGTTTTTTTGTGATCCAAGTAAAGATGTCGATTTACCTCGTTGGACCGGTCGAGCCTGCGCTACAGGGAATGGGCCTCCAGTTTGCCTTTCGCCTCGGCTTTCCTCACCTCTTTAGCATCGTCGACAGTTCTGTCGCGGGCAATGAAAGCTAGTCCCATTTCCGCCTCTGCGTTCTGCAGCTGCTGCTCTTTGACCCTGAGCTCAGTTTGGGCCAGCCTGGTGGCCTCGGCTTGAGACAGCCTATCAGCCTCTACCTTGGCCAACTTGGCGACCAGCTCCTCACACCTCGCCCTCTCGATGCTCAAAGTGTGAGCCACCACGTTACTGGCCCTAGTCTCATCCAAGCTCTGATACAGGTCGAAGTCTTCCCTCAATGTGGCAAGGGCGACCTCGCTCTGCTCGGCCGTCACAACACAGGCGTTTAACTCCCTGACGCAAGAGGAATAGAAAGATTGGATGGCGACTAGTTGCAGGATACAAGAAATGAAGGTCAATATTCAGCAAAGATGCCGAAAAATATGGAGATGGTGGCCAGATGAGCCAAACCTGCGCAATATTGCGGCTAGCGGCGAGCTCAACGTTCTCCAGGGAGAGCGCCTCCAGCTCAAACTCTGCAGCTGGACCCTCTCCTTGGGCGTTATCCACATCTGAGGAATGCGACTCTACCCCGCCAACGGTGAGGACACCTTCTCCCTCCACCGTATGCACTCCAGTAGCTTCTTTTGACGCTCTCGAAGCGGCAGAGGTAGGGACGGTAGGAAGCAGGGCGTCGCCAAATGCGTCTTCGGTGACAGCAGGGGGCAGCGTATCCTCAGCAGAAGAAGCCACGGTGACTGTTGTTACATCGGCGGCTTCGGCTACCACTCCCCTTGGAGACCCGCCTGTATGTGATTTTTCGATTTTGTCTTGACCAACGCTCCCTGACGGGCCACCGTGCGCAGACTTTCTCCTCCTCACGAGGGTCAGCGTAGCCCCATCGTCATCACTGTCGGAAGAGGGGGTAGTTCTGACCCTCTTCCCCGTCGGGCTTTCCTTCCCCTTGGACGAGTCGGCTTCACGACCCCACTTCATTGGGACCTGGGGAGAGGAAGACAGCCGAGACTTCAATCTCGAAGCCCCTTCGCTGAGCTCAGCAATCTCACCACGGGAGCAAGCAGCGCCGGACCCCGCGCCCATCTTCGAACCGGAGTTAGGGGCGGAAAAAGTCAGACTAGCGGGCTCCCCAGGCCCTCAAAAGGGGAGAGATTGAGATAGACATATACAGAGAAAAATTTAATCTTTGCTACTCAGCCTCAGGGATAAACAACTGACTTAAGCATCGGAAAGTTTTTGCAGGTGGCCATCCCCGCCTCTCTGACCCGATCTGAGATCAAAAGTACTCTGGAATAACAAGAATACGTGGACAATTAGTAGATATGATGTCAGCAGTTCGGAGACACGTGGACAACTGGTAAGAATCACACCAACACTTAGACTTAATAATCTCGGCAATTTATAAATAAAGCCTACAGATAAAAAAAACCAGAGGTATAAATAATGACTATTTTATCAATGGGAGAAGGTAAAGAAGAATATAATTAAAATAAACTAATAAATAAAAGCAGTGAGAGAATGTAGAATGATATTATCGATGAATCTTACATATATTTATACAAACGGAAAACAATTTAAAAAAAAAAAAAAACGTAACAGAGAGAATTTAAAAACCCATAATTTATCTAAAAGGACAAATTCGGAAAGAAAAACCCATAGTGCCGAGGAGAAGAGACTGGAGAACAGGAGCAGGTCAAGAAGCGGAGAAGTAAAATTTAGGGAGAGTGAATTCGACCTAGTTCATTTTGAGGAACGAAAGAAAAGACCTCACTCACTCACTCGTACGAGTCATATCGGTTCCTGGAGGTGAACTTTTCACCTTATTAGATACACTAAAAAGATTTAGATACACTTTTATTAATCGGAACATTCACGCATGTTCTTGTGTTTTATGTATCTACGCGTATTTTTGGACTAGTAAAAATTCTCGTTATTATTTTTTATTCCTTAAAAAAATAAATTTAACTAATAATTTTTATTTATTATAAATAAATGAAAATAATTTACGTATATTGAGAGCCAAATTCTCGGCATAATACCCACTTCTACCAACTCCGTTCACCAAAGCTAGCTTCTCTTGGTATTTAATGGCCGAGCTCTTAATATTAGTGAAAAGGAAACCTAAATAAAAGAATAATACAAGTAATTTTTTTTTTCTGGTTCTAGTCTTTTGGAAACGAATTTAGCTATAAATTATAGCCTTGCATTTACTCCATATCATAGACCACGAGAACAACTTTTATTATTCATTGTATTTCCCTTATTTGGAAAATTAATGTGCATTTGGATAGAAAACTTTTTAGTTTTCTATGTTCAGAAAGTTGCATATTATTTTGTTGTGATATAATTTCAGCTCGAAAAAGCTTAATAATAATGTTATTGTTAGGAATGGTAACGGAGCAAATTAGGGACGGATTCTCAATTATTATTCTTATCTCTGAAAGCTTAATCATAATACCATATCCGCTCTATTAACTATTTTTTTAGATGTGGAGACAATGCGAGTATTAATCAATGCATAACGGGAAAAACTGTGGTTACTCATTTCTCATCGATGATAATAAAATATTAAAAAAACTTATATGAAAATACTAAATTTTTTTTCATAATCAACAAAACATTAAACACAATAATATACTAATAGTTTTCAAACTCTAAAATTTAAATATATAAGTATATATAACTCTCAAAATTCATTATTTTATCAGAGATATAAGAATATAAATAGTATAAAATTAAATATATATCATAATAAATTTTCTATGTGAATATATATATATATATATCGAGGCGAGTACGATGTGAATTATGCTAATATCGTCTTCGCACTATACCTGCATATTAATGATGCAGTTATTTCCCACCAAGTTACTTTTTTCACTCGAGCAGTTTTTTCCTTCCCAATTCAGATTGGATAACTACGGATGCACGTAACAATGGATTATATTGCCATCTCTATTTATTGTCTAATCTACTTAATGTGGTTGCTTTATTGAGCTCAAATTAGCAATTTGGTGATGAAAATAATGTTATATGGCATTAATATTATCTAGTATCACATAATATCTATGTCTGTCATTCTAATTAATAAATATAGTCACATTTAAATTATAATTAAAATTAGTTAATAGCAAACTAATATATAACGTAGTATTGGCATCCCTGCCCATAACATTATTCAAAAAAAATGAGCTAATTAATAAATAGGAATTGGCTAAAAGAAATGAGATAATGATGGCAAATAAATGGGGTGAATAAACCATAATCTTATTTGACACATACCTAATTATTTCACCGATTTGTTGCTGTAAGCTGGAGAGTTCAATCATCTACCGTGGGACTTTCTTTTCAAAATAGAACGCAACCAATAAGGGGAAATTTTTTGTAGCGTGGCAACTTTTTATTTGATTACAGAACCAGGATAAGGGACGTGGAGGTCCTAATCTAAATCTTTGCTAAGATTAATAAAAAAAGGCTGTGAAACTTTGTTGGCAACACGTGGCAGGCAGACGTTGAATCGACACAAATGAGTGTTTTGTTTGCTTCTCCAACACTGAAGTTTCGGATGTTTAAAAAATATATATTTATTCACTTTTTCTGAAAATTGTCTGTTTATTTTAATCCGCAGATTTTTTTTTACTAAAATAGAAAGCGATTTCGTCACAGTGTGACTTTCACGCTCCATCGTGAGGAAGCCTCTTACATTGTTAATGCTAGACGGACCATGGTACACATGGTATTAAGGCAGTACATACTGGAGTCTACCACGCAATTTATGAGTGGGATTCGCCCCCCTTTCCTAAGTGCCTATAAGTCATAACATTGCTTCTATTTGTACGTAAGGAGGAAAAAAAAATTCAATAGTTAGTGTTAGATTTCATAATTATACTAACATGTCCGTGATGGCGTGATGTGCTTAAGTGATATAACAAAACTCGAAAGCCTAAACTTTTTGTTTGGCTTAAAGTGGCAGATGACATGGTTAAAAAGAAGAACAATAAGGATGGATGTCAGAAACTATGGTATATGCACAATTTGTAGACTAATGTCGACTCTAACCTCAAACTATACAATCGTGTGATACTTAGTATAGTCCGTCATACTAAGTCAGCCTATTAACACTCAAGAAAGTAACTTACAGTAAGCTGTGAGACAAAGTGACAAAGGATAAGATAGTTTGAGTGAATGAAAGTTTTATATTACTCTTAGAATGCTTATAACTCTTAAAAATGGGACTTGTGTACAAATGAACCCAACGGGTTCTTTATATAGGCAAATCTTAAACCAACCAAGGGTTATAATCGTACCAAGTTGCATGATCTTACAAAGAGTTTAGAATCTTCCCAAATAAAACAGGAATATCTACAAAGATATTTACATAGAGAAATCTAGAACAAGAATGACCTAGATCCTTCTAGGAGGTTCACCCATCATCTTGACTTTTCCAAGTAATTCTAGGAGCTTTTAAGACCGTCTCAACCCGTCTAGCACCATCAGTCTTGTCTAGAGCCTTATAAGACTTAGTAGTGCTATCTAGAGTTTTCTAGTATGAGCAAGATCTCTTTTATTCATTCTAAAAGTGTTCAGATCTTCTTCTATCCTCTTGGGTGAGCAGTATATATAAAAGATCTTAGGGCCATGGGACTTTAGGGAGCCAAATGAGCAAGGCGTAACACCTTCTCCACTCAAGTTTGCGACGTCCCCATCGCACTGATATGGTTTTTGAATTACTATAAGGCATCCTCATACTCCTAGCTAGCCTCAGCCTCGGGTAATTCTTCTATTTCACTAGGTATTCTCAATAATTAGGTACACCACGTCGACAGAATAAACGATCGACCAGAATACACTCCACCTCTTTATCAAAAGAGGTTATCACCGCAATAGGCGCCTTTTTGGACTGGCCTCTTAAAAGGTTTTCTTCGTCTCTATGATAGGATTTTAGCATACTAGCATGGAAGACAGGGAAAATCTTTAACTTGGTAGGGAGTTAAAGATTATAGGAGATCTTTTCCACACACTTGAGTATCGGAAATAGACCTTCGTACTTGCATACCAACCCTTTATGCATCTTTCTTAAGGTTTTGAATTGTTGGAGTAGCAGTTTGACAAAGACTAAATCCCCCTCTTAGTACTCAATGTGCCTCCTCTTTTTGTCGGCTCACTTCTTCATTCTTTTGAAAGTTTTGTTCAAATAAGCCCTAACTAACTCTACTTGCTCATGCTATACCTTAGCAAACTTGAATACCACTGGATTCTTCCCGTCATAACTTGTCGCTAAAGCATATGGAGTCATAGTTTGTTAACCCATGGCCATCTCAAAGAGGCTTTTACTCATAGACTCATTCCTCTAGATGTTAAAGGGAAATTGGGCTATATCAAGTAATTTTGTCTAATCCTTTTGATTGGCATTCACAAAGTGCCTCAAGTATAACTCCAGCAAGACATTCACCATTTCTGTCTGGCCATCATTTTGGGCGTGAAAACTCATAGAAAAGTTCAAGTCTGAACCTATCAATTTGAACAGTTCCGTCCAAAACCTTTCAGTGAACCGAGGGTCACGGTCACTTATAATATTCGACGAGACTCCCTAAAGATTCACGACATGCTTCATAAAGAGTCGTATAGTCTCATCAGCCAGACAATCAGGTAAAACAGGTATGAAGGTGACATACTTGCTGAAGCGATCAACTACTAGTATAATGCTGCCAAAGCCCTCTGACTTAGATAGACTAGTGATAAAATCCATAGATATACTCTCCCATGGCCTCCCAAGAATAGGAAGAGATTCCAACAATCTATCCAGTATTTGTTATTCCACCTTGTCTTGTTGGCACATAAGATAAGTTCGCACATAACCTCGATATCATCCTTTAGTTGAGGCCAATAGTAGATAGCTTTGATAAAATCAATTATGTATTTCTGACTTGGGTGACCCGCCCACAAGGAATTATACCACTCTTTTATAAGCTCTTTTCTTAAGTTCCCTTACTTAGGTATATAGAGTTGGTTACCTTTAGCGTAGAAAAGTCCGTTGCTCAGCCAAAAGTGTCTCATCTTTCTTTCTTTCACTAGAGGCAGCAAGCTCTTTGCAAGAATATCGTGTCCTATTCCTTCCTTGATTTTCTCTATCAAGATGCTATCAGGTCTGCTTAAAGCGGCTTACTATGCCTGTCTACTCAGGACATCTACCACCACGTTGGCCTTTCTAGGCTTGTATTCAAGCCTAGAAAGGCATTCTGCCAAGAAGTATTGTCACCGAGCTTGCTTAGGACTCAAATTTTTCTGAATTTGAAAGTAGCTTGTAGCTATGTTGTTGGGCATGATCGTAAAGTAAGTACCTAATAAGTAGTGTCGTCATATCCTTAGGCAATGGATGATGACAGTCATTTTTTTTCTTGCACCGTATAACATTTCTCAGTGTCATTAAGCTTACGACTTTTATAAGCAATCATAAGCAATAGGAAGCCCTTCTTGTATTAGTACTCTGCTAATAGCAAAGTCAGAGGCATTAGTGTGAAGCTCATATGCCTTAGAGTAGTCAGGAAAACTAAGAACTGGCTCATCGCTTACTGCCTTCTTCAAGTCTTTGAATGAGATTCGACACTCAGGTGTCCACTCCTAAGACTTTTTCTTCTTGAGCAAGTTAGTAAGTGGTGCTGCTCTTGTTGAGTAGGACTTGATAAACCGCCTATAGTAGTTCATAAGTCCGAGGAAATACCTCAACTCTGGCATCTTAGTAAGAGGTTTCTACTCTTGGATGGCTTGCAACTTGACTTTATCCATTATAAATTTTTCATCCTTTATTTTATGCCCTAGGAACATCACTTCTTCTTGGGTGAAGGAGCACTTTTCCTTCTTGATGAATAATTGGTTCTCCCTCAAGACCTCGACTACCTTCCTCAAATGTTGTATGTGCTCTTCCATGGTCTTGCTATAGATGAGTGTATCATAAAGATAAATTAGCATAAACTGATCGAGGTAGGGATATAATAGCTTACTCATAAGGGTGTAAAAGATAGCAGATACATTAGTAAATCAGAATAGCATGACTAAGAACTCATAAGTACCATACCTTGTCATGTACATGGTCTTGGGCTCATCTCCTTCTGTTATGTGTACTTGGAATTACTCCAAACACAGATTAAGCTTCGAGAAGTATTTAGTATTCCCAAATTGATCGAATAAGTCGACAATAAGTGAGATGGAGTACTTGTTCTTCACCGTCACCTTATTAAGAGCCTAGTAATCAATACACATTCTTAGTGAGCCATTTTTCTTCTTCTGAAACAACACTGGGATACCGAAAGAAACAACAATCCTAGTCTCAAACTAGACAATCATACAGTACTTAGCATAGTCCGTTGTATTAAGTCAGCCTAGCAATACTTAAGAAAGTGACTTAGAGTAAGTTGTGAGACAAAGTGACAAAAGATAAGAGAGTTTGAGTGAATGAAAGTTTTGTATTACTCTTAGAATGCTTACAACTCTTAGGGACTTGTGTATAAATGAACCAAAGAGGTTCTTTATATAAGCAAAGTCTAAATCAACCAAAAATTATGATTATACCAAGTGGCATAATCTTACAAAGAATCTATAATCTTCCAAAATAAAATAGTAATATCTACAAAGATATTTATATGGAGAAATCTAGAATAAGTATGACCTAGATTCTTCTAGGAGGTTCACTCACCTTCTTGGCTTTTTCAAATCATTCTAAGAGCTTCTAAGATTGTCCTAACCCATCTAACACTATTGGCCTTGTCTAGAGTCTTCTAGTACTTAGTAGTGCCATCTAGAGTCTTCTAGCATGACCAAGACCTCTTTTGATCATTTTAAAAGTGTCTACCACATTCTAAGGCTTCCCCTATTCTTTTAGGTGAGCAATATATATAGAGAATCTTAGAGCTATGAGACAATAATATTTAGATTTTAGAGAGCCAAATGAGCGCCCGCCGAGGGAGGGGGGGGATGGAGGTGGGCGTAACACTAAGCTCTAGTAGTTCAACACTTCTATATATTGTACGTGCAATTTGGCTTACTCGGCAGGAAGTACAAGTGCTTGCATATACAATTTGGGTGTGTGCCGCACAATATATAGTTAACTACATGGTCATTGTTTAATGTTGGGAGCACATTATTAGTGTGGCCAACTAAATACAAGGTTTATCATATTATAAAATTAGAGTATTTGTTTTCGAGACGCTTACTTGATGCATGTTGTTTCAACCATAATCAGAGGGTTTATTTCACTTAGTTTAGGGATTCTATAATGTGATCGGCTGAAAGACACTGATCATTTTGAAATCATAACTATCCGTCTATCATTGACATTTTATTTAGATAATTTCTTGTGCCATCTACCATCGGTTGAGGAAACTTTGATCAAGTCTAATTTTGAAAAGAAAGAAAAAGATAACTTCTAAGAGAATAAAATGTTCACTTATAAATAATATAAAAAAAAACATAAGAGAATTTAATATTGAACTTTAAAGCCTACTAACATGGTCATTGTATATAATAATAACATATTGAAAAATCTAGGTTGTTACCTAAAATTATTTTTTAAAAACAATAATTTCACCCTTTGAAAACCTCAATATGAAATAAAAGAATCAACAAGATTTCAATTAAAAGTAATAATTAGCAGCCTGGTTACTAGAATTAATGAATCCGGTAGAAAAATTAAGAAAAATAAAATTATAATCCTCAATTAAATTATCGATTACTTTTTAAAGATTTCATTAAAAAAAAAATCCTTTACAGGGCCTTCTTCACCGTATATGTATAGACAAGTTATGCATGTTTCGTAGTTATAAAAATAGTATTATTAACTATAATTAACAATAAGTATTTATAAATTGAGATGTTTTACTGGAGTTCACGTATTAAGATAGTAGAGAATTATAAACAATTTATTGTTACAAGAAATGTCAAATACATTCTTCTTCACATTCTCTAATTTTATTAGTTGATACGTAGATTTCATTGTATTTTATATTAATATGTGATATTAGATAGGAGAATCCATATGATAACTAGTGAGATTGAGAAGAAGTAAAAGAATGCATTTAGTAGCTTCCAATATTTCATTAATTGATCTATTTTTTTTATTATATGCAATATATTGTTACGAGAAGTGTCAAAAGTATTCTTTGTTATACTCTCTAATCTCATTACTTGATACTTAGATTCCATTATATATGATATTAAAACGTGAAATTAGATAATGGAATTTGCATGTACTAAGATTGAGAAAGCGTAAAAAAAATAAAAAGCATTTAGTACTTTCCAATATTTCATCAATCGCTCTATTTTTGTTTCTTTTGTTGAGTAGACATCAGTCCCTCTACGTAGAAAGGGTTATTTGCAAAAAAAAAAATAAAAATCCTAGAGTATAGTCTTTCTGCAAATGTAATTATTTTTTAATTTGTGTAAAATTGTACTTCTATATTTTAAATCTTTATAAATTTATAACTTTTGTAGGTAAATTGATCAATAAATTTTTTGCTAGACACAATATCTAAATTTGAAAATATCTTATTTTTGCTAATTAATACAAAAAATTTATTGAAAATAATTTAAAAAATTTAGCACAAATTACCTAATTTATATATAAAAAGTACAAAATGTACAAATTTGTAAAAATTTGAAATTTGAAGGGGTTAAGTAGACAATTATCACTTTTTTCAAATGTTTAACTAAATTTACCACCACTATTAAATTCTATCATTTTTGTTAGGAAATTAGTCAAGAATCCATCAAGAATATGTCAAAATTATCACTAAAATAAAAAATATGTCAAGATCTTTAAGAATTCGTCAAAAATTCATCAAGAATTCATTTTAAAAAGTGACAAAATAATATATTTAATTAATAATGAAAAAAAATAATATTCACTTAATTTATTCGATATATGAAATATACTTTTATACAAGTTAAAAACATATTAAAATTACAGTAAGATTACATTTCAGATTTTTTTTTTTTGGCACTTTTCCCACTTAGAAATTACAATTGAAGTAAAGAACCAACGCGCTTGTGGGAGCGTGAGGTAAACGCGTCTCAATTTATTTTTTTATTTTGAGATTTTTTATTTTTTTTTTAAATTACATGTTAAAATACTAATCCATTTTTTATCGTCACTCAACAGATTCCAGTTCATTTGGGTAGAAAGTCCAACAACTATCAAGAAACACCGAGTGAGAGAGAACTGAGTCGACTCGGTTGCTTTGCTTCCAGATCTATTTTTCTATTTTCTATTCTTAGTCATCATTTATCATTCAAATGTAAATAATATATATACGACGATTCAATTATTCTGTCAAATATATATATATATATATATATATATCCAAATTCCGATATCTTGTTCTTCGTTTCATGGCCGATCATTTTCACTCTTTCTAAGGTCCCATTTCTATAAAAGAAGTACTCACCTTTTTTATTTTCTTTTTTTCTTTTTCGTCTTTTCAAATTTATCACTTTTAATTGATTTACACTGTTTCATTTTTTTGTGGTTGTGATGCAGTTTCGTAGTCTGTGATCGGATCCAGTGGATACCTTCCCATGGTGTTGAAAGAGAACTGATTCGAGCGTTTTCTTAGCAGGTAATTGTTTTTTTTTTTAATCGATTAATAATCAGTTTTAATTCTCATTTTGTGTATACATCTTCAGTATTATATGCTTGCTGAAACCATGAATGAAAATTCATTGAATTATTAGTTTATTATGTGGGGATTATTTATTTTTTAGTTTTGGATTAATTTTCTGCTGTTTGGTTGCTGAGAAACTTGTCGAGAAAATTAAGGATAATTCTTGAGATGNAAGAAAGAAACGAAAATTTTTGTGCTGGGTTCTCATTCCATTTATATGGTTTATGCCTTAGTTGTTCATTTTAATTATCATTTTCCTACTTAACCATCAACCTTGCTAAATTGCTAAACTGCAGTTATCTTTCTCATTGATTTTATTAAGCCGTTCCACATTTGGTCCATGGCTAAATAGAAAAAGTAATGTACTATGCATAAATTTTATTTTGTACTTTTATTAAATTTTATCTGCAACGAAAAGGAATTGAGATTTCATCGGTTTTGTACTTTGCAACTTCTGTTGTGTTCACCAGTTGTTTTGATTTGTTTTCTGTTCTTTTGAAGTGGGGTTTTAGATTCATGGTCTGCTGCTGTCGAAGGAATATCGGTTATTTGTTCTGTAATGCAATCATTTGATGATGACAACAGTAAGAAGAAAAATCTGAAGCGTTCAAGATCGAACCCTTGCAATATGCCAGTCACCGACTCCAATATTCTTGACGATTGTAACATTTTCCCTGTTGAAGAGATTGTGCAATACCCATTGCCTGGATATGTTGCCCCGACATCAGTCAGTTTTAGTCCTGATGATAGTATTATAACTTTTTTGTTTAGTCCCGATCATACTTTGAATAGGAAGGTTTTTGCTTACGATCTTAAAAGTTCTAAGCAAGAATTGTTTTTCAGTCCGCCTGATGGCGGGCTTGATGAGAGTAATATCTCCCCAGAAGAGAAGTTGAGGAGGGAGAGGTTGAGGGAGCGTGGGTTGGGAGTGACACGCTATGAATGGGTGAAGACGAGCTCGAAAAGGAAAGCAATCATGGTGCCATTGCCAGCAGGGGTGTGTTCCTCAATCACTGAGTAAATTTGCTTTATTTATCTGCATTTCTTTTTCAAATCAAACTAATTTTTGTATATTAAGTTTTTATGAAGTTTGATTAGATATTTGAAGTTTTCTGTAGATGCATAGCCAATATAGAGATTTTAGGAATCTACATTTATAGAACTATTGATAATTATGAAGCTAATTTTTGCTATCTTGCTCTTTAATGGTGCTGGTTCTACAACCTTTCATTTCAAGCTCTTTATTGATGAATTTGGAATTTTTAGTGGAAGATACTCGTTCTTTTTTCCTGAATCTCTTATTTGCTCCATACATTTTCTCAGATTGTTAAACCCATATATGCTTGTTTATCTGCAAGGTTATTTTCTATGCTTTACTTTTTATTTGCTTGAACATTTCTAAATTTTTAAACTTAGTATTTTGTGACTTTATGATAACACATTGTGTCACTTTTACTATAGTACTTCTTAACATTTAATCACTCCAATTTTGGGTCAATGAGAAATATTGAACCTCTTTATGCGAAATAAATTCTACATCTTTGCATGCTATAATGCTAAAGTGAGTATTCATTTTACTGATGATTTTGGTCCTTTTTACATTGACAGATATACTTGCAAGATCTTTCCAGCCCAAAACCTGAGCTTAAACTTCCAAGCACCCCGTGTTCACCAATTATTGACCCTCATCTATCCCCTGATGGTACAATGCTTGCTTATGTTAGAGACTCCGAGCTGCACGTTCTAAATCTCTTGAACAATGAATTGAAACAGTTAACGTATGGAGCTAAAGGAAGTGCTTTGGTAAGTTTTACACCGAGTATTTGAAGTCTGGCGTTTCACCAATGTCATCTATTTGGAAACCTTAACATCTAAGATTTTGGCTTTGGACTGATATCTCTTTGGCTTCCCTTCTGTTGCAGACTCATGGAGTTGCTGAATATATAGCTCAGGTGAGAATTTAATTGAAAAAACCACCATTCTGCCATGATATAGAAAGTTATGTCCTTTGATATGCCTGTTTGAGGTATTGCCTGATTTTGAGTTTAGATGTTAAAGACAAATTGTTTTGCTTTCAAAGTCAAGAAATTAATTCCAAAATACTGTAAAATGATGTTTTGTTCGTTTCTCTTTGGATTCAGTTAAATCCTTTCTCAGACTTTGGAATTTATATTTTTATCACAGGAGGAGATGGACAGGAAGAATGGATACTGGTGGTCACTAGACAGCAAATATATTGCCTTCACAGAAGTCGATTCTTCTGAGATACCCCTTTTCAGAATTATGCACCAAGGTAAAAGTTCTCTTGGTTCGGATGCACAGGAAGATCATGCTTATCCATTTGCAGGAGCTTCAAATGTCAAAGTTCGACTTGGGGTAGTTTCTTCTGCTGGGGGTGCTGTTACGTGGATGGACCTCTTATGTGGAGGAACAGATCAACCAGAAAACGATGAGGAATATTTGGCCAGAGTAAATTGGATGACCGGGAATGTATTAACCGTGCAGGTTTTGAACAGATTGCATACTGAACTAAAGATACTTAATTATGATATCAAAACAGGCCAAAGGAGTGTTATATTGGAAGAAGAACATGGCACATGGGTTAACTTACAAGACTGCTTCACACCTCTGGACAGAACAAGTAAATTTCCCGGTGGATTTATCTGGGCAAGTGAAAGAACAGGATTTCGACATCTTTATCTTCATGGTACAAATGGAAACCTGTTAGGGGCTATCACTGAAGGAGACTGGATGGTCGAACAAATTGCCGGTGTCAATGAAGCTGCAGGGCTAGTATACTTTACCGGAACCTATGACAGGCCTTTAGAATCCAACCTTTACTGTGCCAAACTCTTCAGAGATGAAAACCAACCCCTTCAGGCCCCAGTGAGACTGACTCGTAGCAAAGGGAAACACGTTGTTGTCCTTGATCATCATATGAGGAACTTCGTTGATATCCATGATTCACTTGACTCTCCCCCTAAGGTGTTACTTCGCTCCTTGCAAGACGGAAGCTTAGTAATGCCTCTATATGAGCAGTCATTTACAATTCCAAGATATAAAAAGCTTCACCTTGAGCCTCCGGAAATAGTTGAATTACAGGCTAATGATGGGTCTACACTATTTGGGGCTTTATATAAGCCTGACAAAACAAGGTTCGGACCTCCACCATACAAAACTATGATCAGCGTCTATGGTGGACCATGTGTACAGCTTGTTTGTGATTCTTGGATAAATACAGTCGACATGAGAGCCCAGTATCTGCGAAGCAAAGGGGTCTTAGTCTGGAAGGTAGATTATTCTACTAGTCGGGTGTGAATCTGTGATGCAGTTGATGTCGTTTCATTCAAAATCAACTGATCCAGCCGCGAATCCTTTTTTTGTATATTTCACATCTAATGAAATTTCATTTTACTGTCTACAGTTGGACAACAGAGGAACTGCTAGACGAGGCCTGAAGTTCGAAGGGTCTGTAAAAAACAAGTTTGGTAGTGTTGATGCTGATGACCAACTAACTGGAGCAGAGTGGCTTATCAAACAAGGTCTAGCAGAAGCAGGTCGGATTGGATTATACGGGTGGAGCTACGGTGGATATCTTTCAGCTATGACTCTGGCTAGATTTCCCGATGTCTTCCGGTGTGCTATTTCAGGCGCGCCAGTTACCTCATGGGACGGGTACGACACATTTTACACCGAGAAGTACATGGGACTACCATCTGATAATCCGACAAGTTATGAGTTTGGATCTGTCATGCACCACGTTATCAAGATGAAAGGAAGTCTGCTGCTTGTGCATGGCATGATAGATGAAAACGTTCATTTCAGGCACACTGCTAGACTTGTGAATGCGCTTGTGGCGGCTGGGAAGCCTTACGAACTTTTGATCTTCCCAGACGGACGTCACATGCCTCGCGGGCAAAGAGATCGGATTTACATGGAGAAGAGAATTTGGGACTTCATAGAGAGAAATCTTTGAGTTTAGCTTCTGTGAATATCTGATGTTGTTTTGTTAAATGTGGAGTAATCTTGTTTAATTTTAACTAATGGCATTTTTGTTCCATCTTTAGGCTCATCGCCAGACATTGTTTCTCTGCCCTTTCTTTGGAATAAGTTTTGTAATAAGACATATACATGGAAATGGAAATTATATGTCAAAATGTAGGTTCCCATGTAATGAAACAGAACTATACTGTCGAGTTCATTCTAGAATTGGCTATTTCAAATTTCTGAATTATGAAGTCTATGAATTACTAATATACCCACTTCTTTAGCTAAATTTTCTCGCACTTTCATTTTCCGGAATATTAAACTTCTAAGTTTTCAACTAGACAACATTATTATTATTATTATTATTATTATTATTATTATTGGGCCATGTACACGACAAGTTCCATTGTTCAGGTTGGTACAACTTGGTACGAAGGATTTTCGATAAATATAAATAAGTATTATCTTGTTTTCTTTTCTTTTTCTGGTGACAAAGGAAATGTGAAGATTGCTTTAAAGGGATCACTTGGTGTCATACCTTTTTAAGATAATAAACGCCTTTGAGATTGAATATGGAGAATCCTCAATTCCTAATGGGATTGAGCAAATAAGTGGGTTCTTATTTGTCATATGATTTCTGAGTTCGCAAAGTAGTACCGACTGTATTCTATTAAATTTGAAAGAATGCATATTTATTTCTAAATAATTTTGAAGCTTCGATATGATGTACGACGATCCTTTTTGAGATCTCTAAAATTATGGATCTAGACACTATATATCTACCAGGACAGATAAATCAACTTTGAAGTGATCCAAGACAGGGACGGAAGTAAGTAGGGGCTCAACTTTCTTCAATATAGATTTTTACCCCCAAAAAAATTAAATTTATTTTCCAAAAAAATCTCCACATGCCTCTCTCATTTTTTTTTTAATGTGTGTTAATTTGTGTCTCCCAATTTCATTATTATTTTTTAAAATTCAAGATATACTTCATTTATTTTTCTAAAAATCCTAAACTCCATTGGGTTTGGAAAAAAAAAAAAAAAAAACCTATTGCGCTCTAAGGTCCAAAACCCTTGTTGAACACAAATTTCTCCGTCAACTCGAGAGCAGTTTAACGCTTCTTGTTTTTCTTTTTATTCTACTTTTTTTTGTTAGGAGATCGGCTTTGTGGAAGCGGTAACACACAACTAAAATACGAGTTGAGAAAATTTGGGTAAAATGAAAAAAATAATATACACAAAAGAATTAACATGGTTCACTTAATTTAGGCTACGTCCACGGATAAGACTGTGAAGAATTTCACTATGAAAATAAGATTACAATTCACTTTTCTCTAAATATAAGGAGAGAACAAATGAACATCTCTCTCTCTTGAAATAAGAAAAAATATTCCCTCTAAACAATTTAGGGCAAAACAAGTGGGACACTAAGAGGAATTTCTAGGCTTGAATTCTCTTTTAAAAAAGGAAGAAGATTTAGAATGAGATACAAAACAAGTGATGAAACTCTCCGTATTTATAAAACTTGAAAGGTGGTGTGAACACCATCTTTTACTATTGCTATTACGACTGCTCTTTTTACTATTGCTATTGAGGTTGCCCTTTTTACTATTCCTATCGCGGCTGTCTTTTTTTCACTGTTCCTACTGCGGCTGGTTAGTGAAATGCAATCATTGATTTGTTCATCATTTTTTTCCTTTTTTTTTTTTCCTTTTTTACTCTAACTAAATATTAAAATGGATTCCAATTGTTGGTTCCCACTTAATCCTTTGAAGCCATTGGTTGTGTTTTTCTTTTAGTTATATATATATATATATATAATTCTATGTCTTTTTAAATACATTTGACATATAAATATAACATCTAAAATCAAACAACTAAAAAAGAAAATCATGACAAATATAATTGACAATAAAGTTGTCATAAAGTGTTTACAAAATACGAAAACTTAATGGACAATTCTAATTTATTGATCGGTATCATATTATTATTTTATAAAACTTTATTTTGACTTTTTTTATTTTACTAATTAATATGTCATAATTATATGTACTAAAATATAATATCAAATCAAACCCTCATTTTTTTTTGAAAATAAATTTCTATTATTTTTTATTTCAATTAATATGTCATAATTATATGTACTAGAATATAATATCAAATCAAACCCTCATTCTCTTGAATTTTTTTTTTCTTTCCTTCTAAAAATCTAAATTCCAAACTAAACCTAAAGGTAAATTCACAAACTAATGTTCATTTGTCGTGCTTGGTAAACAAACAATATATTTTGTATTTTCTCCGAACATAGCAATAAATAATATCACTTTGATATATATGGCGCTATTTTCTTCGAAACTTACTGTTTATAATTACTGTTCTATTATTATATATATATATATTTGAGAATTAACTGTTATATGATGTTGTTTTGAATCTTGGAGTACAAGTTCACAAGTCCTTTGGAGAAGGAATTATTAACAAAAGAAAAAAAACTAAAATCACGCCATTGGCTTCGCAGCTGGAGGAACACGTTGAATCCGTTAGATTTAACGTACGTTTACATACGGAAACCGCCACGTCCCAAACTACTTTGTACGGACTTAAGAAAGTTCTGGAGACATGTAAATTAATAAATAATGGATTAGTCGTTAGAAATGGCAGCTCTTTTTAAACGTTGAGCAGTGAACATTATTATAATATGACAATTTTTATTTTTTCTATTGTTGTCACATTCTGGTACAAATACATTGTAATATGAATGTTAAAAAATACAGCCTATTAATTTGCTAGTGTTGATGGAGGTTTTATCAACAATAAATTTATAAATAATTAAGAGACGTGGCTTGTGTGAATTGAAATAAATAATCAAAGCAAATAAGGAGAGAGAGATTTATAGTGGTTCAGCCCCGAAAAAGATGAGCCTACGTCCACTGTTTTCTCACTATAATGATGAATACTCAAGATTACAATACTCAAAAGCTATTGAAGAATGCTAAAGAATTAGACTACCCAAAGTTTGGAATACCCCAAGCGTGTATTTGCTCTGACTTCTATTCTCTGTGACTTGTTTCTGCTCAGAATTGGTGATGCTTTCTTCGGAACATAGAGCCCCCTTTATATAGATTGTAGTGACCTTATGTCCCAAGGTTCCCTATGTCTCTAGGATCCTAATTGTATAAACGGGTAACTATACAATTGGGTAACATAAATTAAATAACAATACAATTGAATAACTACTCGAAAAGGATAACTAGTTAATCGCAAATAGGAGTCTTCAGTTTCTCTTTCCTTGTAGGTTTCTTTCACAGCATTTACCTATTTCCCTCTTCTTGTAGGTTTCCTTTATAGTGTTTTCGTGTTTCCCTTTTCCTATAGGTTTCCTGTTTGTTAAGGAAAACTGCACGGAGAAGGTCGCACAAAAACCTGCGGAAGAGGTCGCATATAAGCACCACGAAGGAGGTCGCATATATCCTTATGCGACCTTAGGATTTTAGACCGCACAACAGCTAGTAATATATTTTGATACGAAGCTTCGTCGTGCTATGAAATTTTGAAAAAAAAAAAAAAAGGAATTGAATAATCAGGGCAATTAAAAAAGAAACGTGTAAATTAAATAATGAAACACGAATCTCCTCTTCGAAAAAAAAGAGAGGAATTTTTCCAAATAAAAAAGAGAAAAAAAATAAACCAACAAGAAAAGGAAATTATATTCTGTTTTCTATTTCTGACTTTATGTGCTTAAAACTTAAAAAAAGATTAAATTCGAGAATTCACCGGTAACTCCACAACTATAAGAAAGTATACATAACAAATACATCATTAAATTTAAAATAAAGAAACTTTACTCGTAAATGAGTTTGGTAACGTCCGTTTACAGAACTAACGCCGTTAACGATACCCCGCTAGACTTTCATCACAAGTCATTGGTCCAAGTCCAAGGTTATATAAATAGGGATTTACCGAGTCTCAGGTATCATCACGCTCCATTTTCAGTCGTCTGTGGTGTCACTCCCTCACTCTCATTTTCCAACATTTTTTTTTCTCGGAAAAAAAAAAAATGTTGGACTAAATTCCAGATTTTCTCGGGAAAATTTGGGAAGAAAACTTTGTAGAAATCTTAGATTCGATCGAAAAATGTCAAGTTTCTTCCATCGCCGATTACTGGAATATCTTTTCTGACGTTAGCTTCTTTCGGTAAGAACATTATTTTCTTTTTACTTACTTATTTTTATTTTTTTAAAATTATTTTATTTATATTTTAATTTGTGTGATTTTTCTGGAATTGGAATGATCAAGAATGAAGTCGACTAATGGCGTTTTTTGAATTAATTTATCATGTAATAGTGACAATCTTGTTCTCTCTGTATTATTCATGATAGCTCTGTGTTTTTGAATTTTGATTTTGGGGAAAAATTAAGGAAAATTACGCGCAAATATGGAAAAAAACAAAAAGACTCTGCATTGCCGAGTCTTCCTTCATTGCAATTCTCCTATAATTGAATTTTTTTAAAAAAATAAAAATAAAAATCAGTGGCGAAGATATAAATGTATATATACTTATTTGTATTTTATCGTGGAATCTTGTGGTTTAGTATAATGTAGGGTTTTACGAGTGTTTTTAGTCTTTTATTTAACTAATCGGATGAATTTTATGCTTATTGTAGGTTTTTCTTACTGGAGATTCTTGGAAGTTTTCTTTGAGCAATCAAATATTGAAATAAACCCATTTTTAGATACATTGGGATGACTGTAGAAAAATACAGCGTCTCATGGTTTCCTAGGACGTTAGTACTTAATAGTACTGTCTTTTTGAGGAGTTTAGTAATTGTTTGGAAGCCCCAATTTTTTTTCATTTCAGACTTGAGAACACGAACCTTTGATTATTGGTTTCTGTCCGGGTAGATTGAGAGACTTCATTTCAATACGTTTGCGAGAGAATGAAGCGAGGGACTACTTTTGATGTACTTTAGAGCCTTATGTCTGTACATTGGCCTTAACTCGAGTGTTGGGTTTGATTGGTTTAGAGGACAAACAATGTCTATTGCAATGGTTGCTCCAAGTCCAAGTGACGAAGAGTCTCTTTATCTTTCGGGTAATTTCAGCAGCTGCAGCAATGATTTAGGCTCCAGCGAATCAATCTTGATTTACCTCAGTGTTGCTGGTTCTGTGATTCCGATGCGTATTATGGAGTCCGATTCCATTGCTTCGGTGAAGCTGAGAATTCAGGCTTCCAAAGGGTATTTTGTGAAGAAACAGAAACTGGTATTTGAAGGAAGAGAACTGGCTCGGAACAATTCTTGTATACAAGACTATGGAGTGTCTGAGGGAGGTGTGTTGCATTTGGTACTAAGGATTTCAGATCTCCAAGCCATTACTGTTAGAACTGTATGTGGAAAGGAGTATGAGTTTCATGTTGAGAGGAGTAGAAATGTGGCCTACGTAAAAGAGCAAATTGCTAAGACAGGGGAAGGGTTTCTAAATCTCAAAGATCAAGAACTGATATGTGATGGTGAGGAGCTTGAAGATCACAGACTCATTAATGATATTTGCAAAAGTAGTGATGCCATGATTCACTTGCTGGTCAGGGAATCTGCCAAAGTAAGGGCTAAACCTATTGACAAGGATTTTGAATTGTCTATCGAGGTATCTGATTTAGTTGATAAGAGGACTGATTTAGTGAACCTATTAGAGACAAAGTTTGCAAGACAGCGGATTGTAGAGAGGGAGCCATTGGGAAGAGATTTCCTTTTGGAACCTCTGGTAGTAAATTCTGATGTTGAACTATCATTACTAATCAAAGAGCTAATTAACTGCACTTGTGATGGGTTAGCAAGAGGAAATCAGCCAATTCGGTCCTCAGATGGGACAGGAGGTGCTTATTTCATGCAAGATTCATCTGGTCTGAACTATGTTTCTGTTTTTAAGCCAATTGATGAAGAGCCAATGGCTGTAAATAACCCACTGGGCTTGCCCTTGTCACTGGATGGTGAAGGCCTGAAGAAAGGAACGCGGGTAGGAGAAGGAGCAGTGAGGGAAGTTGCTGCATACATTTTGGACCATCCCAGGTATGGACCTCGCAAATTCTATAATGAGAAGGGATTTGCAGGTGTTCCTCCGACAGTTATGGTCAAGTGCTTGCACAAAGGATTCCATCATCCAGATGGTTATGAGTATGGTCCCAAGAATGTAAAGATTGGATCGTTGCAGATGTTTGTGAAGAATGACGGAAGTTGTGAGGATGTGGGCCCTCAGGCTTTCCCTGTGGATGAGGTGCATAAAATTTCTGTGTTGGACATAAGACTGGCAAATGCAGATAGGCATGCGGGAAACATATTGGTTCAGAAAGATGGTGAAGGAGGCAAGATTGTGCTCGTTCCAATTGACCACGGTTACTGCTTGCCCGTGAATGTAAGTCTTAACCAATTTCATAAATGTAGTCTGCTTACTATGTGATGTAATTCAGGCTTGAGAATCTTATTCCTCTTTCTCTCTCATTTTTCTTTTGGCATTGATTGAGTTGAGCTATGGTTTCATAAAATATTGTTTATCAAATACGGCTAGGCAAGTTTTCTGAATCTGTCTCTAAACGTCATGTTATGGCTCATAGTTTCTACAGAATTTCTGCAATGCTTTCTTAATTGGATTGTGCTCCATATAATCTAAATTGGTTTCTGATTGTGTTGTTCCTGAAGATTTATATATTCTTACCTTAGAACTCTCTGGAATTAGGAAGTTTTTCTCCGTCTTTACTAAGCTGAAACAAGGTTGATTGGCCAGCTGTCGTGTGCTTACCATTGATGTCCTTACAAGCTATCTTGCCTGTTCCCAACTGCAGTTCGAAGATTGCACATTTGACTGGCTCTATTGGCGTCAAGCTCACCAACCTTACTCCCCTGACACTATGGACTACATCAAATCACTAGATGCTGAGCGAGATATTGAACTTCTCAAGTATCATGGGTGGGACCTTCCCCCTGAGTGCGCCCGCAACCTTCGAATTACGACCATGCTTCTGAAGAAAGGAGCAGAGAGAGGGCTCACTCCCTTTGCTATCGGAAGCATCATATGCAGGGAAACCTTAAAGAAGGAATCTGTTATAGAAGAGATAATTCAAGAAGCAGATGAGACTGAGATCCAGGGAACAAGGGAAGCTGCATTTCTGGAGGCCGTCTCATCGATCATGGACCGACGCCTTGATGAATTATCTAAAGCAGGCAGCGTGTAATGAATATGTGGGCAAGGGTCGTATACGTTGTTATGTTTCTAGAAAGTTTGTGTGGATGAATCCCCTCCTCCTTCCTTTCTCAAGGGACTGTTGGTTCTACTAATGCTTTGTTAGCCTTTAGTGACTTGTACCAGTCACCTTCATTTTGTTCCATCAACATTTAATACCACTGGCCTCATGTTTTTTCTCTCCTCTATTACTTAAAATATATAGAAGGTGACGAATTGTAAGTTCCTTTAGTTGATAGTTGATGTACAATATTTTTGGGGTGTTATATGGGACGCGTTGTTACATGTCAAAGAAGTAACACTTAATTAGTGGTGGTTCACTCAAATTTTCTTTGCTCTCTTTCGGGTTTAGTACAAACTCCAAGTCAACGATAAATAGTGTACTTCAGACCCCAGCCAAAAGGAGGTGGTCCTAAGCTACTTATGCGTACTTGAATCACACAGTCCACCTGGCCTAGACTGGTCTATTTCTTGCTCGTTTCAATCAATAAAGGCCAGTCTAGCTATTGTATGCAGCCAGTGTTGCACCAAAGGTAATTTAAGTTGCGCAAGTAACTTAATTGGGGAAAAACCTGAAAGCAACCAGAAGAAGAAAGGCAAATATTCCTGCAGCCTAACTATTTGTCGTTTTTGTTCTTTCAGATAATTATAACTTAAGCACCTCGGGTCCTCTATACACAAATCCAGTGTCACAGTGCTCTTATATGTATACATATATACATATTTATCATAAGGACATGCAACATGGATTGTCGAAATAGTGTTTGGGAAAGAAACAAATTGGGCAACCCTCTAGAAGGAAAATGAAGACGTTGCTCTCACATGAGGTGGGGAGTAATTGTGGAGGAAACACCGAAGGGATGGGAGCATGTGGGCTACTAGGACATTTTGTGGCTCTTAATTGCCAAATGAATGGACAGCACCTCAAGCCACCCACAGTTAGCCGTACAGTCTCTTGGAGCTGGCAAAATCCAACCTATTTATGATGCGAGGGCCCCAAAAACTGCAATTTGCAAGCACTTTTTTTGACACCCCAATTGACCTACTAACCAAAATCACTTGTAAGTCTCCAAAATATTGCTGACTTATATGCAGATTGTCTTCCCACAAATGGGGCTGTGTGACGGTAGGTTTAGACATTGAATGTTTTCTTTCCTAGTTCCAAGAATTTTATTCCTTTGAATTTCGTCAAGTGAGAAAATTTTGATGAGAGGGTGAAATTTGATGAAATTCACAGCCTAATCATCAGAAAGAATAAAAAAAAAAAAATACATGGGGAGGAAATCAAGAGTTGAATTTAAAGTAGGTCCCATTGTTTTGGTGGGAGCTAGGGCATACTTTAGTTTTTGGATGGGTCACGCTATGGATTTAGTAAGGCTAGGTGTAAGATATATGAGCACAAAAAATGGAAAATTTACTTGTAAATCGAATCTGATGTAGTTGAAAGCCTTTATACAATGTGGGGTAACTTAAAAACTTCAAAGTTCCACAAGTGTCCCCAGCATTGGTGGTTGCTTCAACCACCACCGACACAATTAAATCACATGAAACCTAAATCACATTTTTACGTAAATTGGACAATATATCATCACCACTTTCCCAAGTGTCACTTACAAAAGGTATCAAAATAAAAAAAGAGTGATTTTTTGGGGAGGAAAAAAAGGTAAAAAAAAGCTATATACTTCTTAATTCATAGCTTTCTATAATAATATCACTGAGCTAAATACACAAGAAAATTAAGCGCACTGCTTATTGCTAAGTGGAGAAAGAAACGGGCCTTAAATGGGCTAGGGCCCAACAATTACGACCTGGAATTGCAGGGTGTAGGGTAGATTATTCAGATTATACTTTGTTTATACCGATAAACCGGCCAAGAAAGCCACCCCAGTAGACGGCAACCAAGACGACCCGTAAATAAACTGTGCAACAGTAAACTTGCTTGCTTCAACCGTGGAGGTTATGACCCGATAACCCGGCCACTTCACCCGCTGGCCCACGGCGCCGCCCGGCCCAGAGTTCATGTACTCACCATAATACAACGTGTCAAGAGCAAAGTTACTAGTATTCCACTCTAGCCATCCACGTGGATGGATGTGATCACCCATGTAGGACATGAGGTACACGACCCTGGAGTACATTTTCCACGGACGGCCCAGATACGTCGGGAAGCTCCCCTGCGAGGCCTCGAGATCTGACGTGGCGAGGATCCGGCACGCGTGGATCGAGATGCCCGTGTTCTGATTCGGGTCTTTCCGGTTTTGGGCCGTGATGGTGTTTTTCTGCATTGGCATGGGCTTTCGGGCGTAGATGGAGCAGTTTTGGAAGACCACCGCGGCGTTTCCGAATATGAAGTCAACGGTTCCGTAAACCTCGCACTCGCGGAAGAATTGGCGATTGGAGTGCACGTACAGGGTGTCCTGGTACCCGATGACCTGGCACCGGTACACCACCGCGTGGTCCGCCCCGACCCGGAGAGCCACCGCCTGGTGCTTGCCTGGCCCGGCGTAGTTCTCAAATGTCATGTCCCGAGCTATGAAGCCAGCCCCAGTCGCGGCTGTCCATTGACAAGGACAAATTTGTAATTACGTAATTAAGGATCATATAATTATATATTAGTTTTGTATTATAGAGACATAACGACCTGTGTGACCCACGTCCAATAATGTCATTTTTAAAATAGTAACAATAGACTAAGTAATGGGATAATGTCTTTATGTATTAATTGCATGGAAAGAACTGATACTAAAATATTTGATTTTGACAAGAGAAGAGAATTGCACATTTTGCTTGGATTTGTGTGCCCAAAATGAGAAACATTCTAGTTTGCTTAAATTAATACTAATTAAATTGCACTCAATCTCATAGGTTTTTTTTTTTAATTTTTTTATTTTACTACTAAGCTTTCTATTTTTGAGGAAAAATATTTTTAAAAATGAAAAAATAAAATGAAAAGAAAGGTGAGGTGAGGTAAATGCCATGGTGAAGGGAAATCTTAGTTAATGACAAGCCACGTGGAACTTGTACTTACGCGTGGTCACGTGGAGTGGCGTGATAGATGAGTTGGGATTGAGAATGTGATCTAGTACGTTGTTTCTTTGTAATTCTAACAAAGAAATATGAAACAATGATCATGAAAAATTGATGATAATATACAGCGACAAAGTGACTTACCAAAAGATGCCGTGTGGAAAGTCGTCAGGCTCTGGGAAACGCTTTTTCCTCCCGTTATCACTGTTTTACCCTTTCCATCTCCAATAAACATTAAATTCTTTTTCTTCCTTCCCACCTTCAAATTGTTTTCTTCGTACCTGAAAATTAAAAGAGACATTTAATAAAAATACTCCAACATTTGTGTATATGATTTTAAAATAAATTAATATAGAAATAAATTATCGAAATGTTTCACTTTCATGGGAAAGTTTCGGACCATTCTTTTCAAAACAATACGGAACAAAAATAAGGGGCAGAGAATTAGACAAACATGAACACCAAAAGAGAAAAGTTCACATTTTCGAGTACAATTACAGAGGTTGCGTTGTGTGATTGTGCGATAAAGCGAGGGGCATTATTGTAAATACAAACGCTTAACTATTAAACGCAGTCTCATGATTTATAGTTCCATAATGACCAAGCCGAATTCAACGAACCAATCACTTCAACTACAACAAAATTACCAAAAGAAGACCAACCACTGAAAAACCGCCATTTCATGCAACTACCAGGCACTGTAACCAGTTAAAACTCCTTTTGTAAAACTTTTCANAAAAAAAAGAAAAAAGAAGAAGAAGTGAAATTACCTTCCTGCCCTCACGTGAATAATGGTCCGTCGATCGCTGTACTCTGGCGCTTTCTTTATGGCCTCCGCTATCGTCAGGTACGTCCCATTTCCGTCTTTTGACACCACGATATCGGCCTGTATCGCCGACACGGGCGAATCCAAAAGCCTCCTCTCTCTTCGGCTCAACCATCTCGGGAAATCGCCCGAGATATCGCCAACCTCCATTAACCTCCTCCTGTTCTGTATCGGGATCCCCGCGAAATCGCCGCTAACGGTCCCCGAAAATATCGCGAGACAGTTACTCACCAGCTCGGAAAGGTCCTTCAGCTTCTCACCCATCTCACTCTTCACGCTCCCGCTGATCCTGGGCCCACCCTCCTCGAACCCGTCCCCGCAGGTCTCCTGGTTGGTCAGCGCCGCGCTCAGCCACGTCACCACGTCCTGGTTGGACCCACCGCCGCCGCCGGGGACGACGGAGGTGAGCGCACGCGCGAGCGCGTCGACCGAGTCGTCGAGGAGCTCGAGGCAGTCGTCGTAGGCGGAGCGCGTGAGCGGGTCCATCTGGAGGTACGACATCCCGGAGGTGGAGTAGAGGGCCTTGCTGAGGTGCTGCAGCGTCATGTTGAAGCTAATGTGGACCAGATCCTCCTCCGACGCGCTCAACGCGCCGGGGAAGTCGAGTAGCGAGTTCACGCAGAGGTTGGGGTACCGGGTCTTGCTGCAGGCCCGGGAGATGGCCTGGGTCGGTTTTCGGGGCATGCTCGGGTCGGGTTTTCCCGAGGCCCTGGTCCGGACCCCAATGAGCAGCACGGCCGAGACGGCGGAGGCCGCGATCAGGACAATGGAGAGCGCCGCCAGGAATATGAGCTTCCTGTTGTTGTTCCTCCGTGTGGGGCTTGGCGGTGCGTGTGACGTGGCGCCTTCTGGTTTGTTCAGTTGCGCCGCTGATGAGCCTCCACGATCCGACGGTTCAAGTCTGCCGTACCCCATTCTCTCTTTTGACTCCCCTTTTTTTTTTCTCCAATAATTGTTCTAATTATTTTTCAAGTGGTGAAAAAGGAAAATTAATGAGGAGTTATGGGATTGGGAAAATTAATGAAAAATGGGTTCTTACATATTGAGGGGTTTGAAGTTGCGGGTGTGTGTATATATATAGATTTTGGACTAATGTTTGTGTTAGAGTTCAGTATATATGAACGTATATATAAAAATACACATATAATATATATATATATGTTAATAATAATTTGAATATAGTTCTTGCTTTGCGACAGCCTACGGCTCAAAGTTGTGTATGGATATGGGAGGTGAGAGAGAGTAAAAGAGGTTGGTGTAAGGTCTACGTCTTGTGCATTAGCTGGCTGCTACTTCGCCAATGTCCATTTGGGTAGAGAGAGAAAATCAATGTGTGTGTGTGTGTGACTTGTGAGGGTGAGAGCGCATATTAGAGAGAGAGAGAGAGAGAGAGAGAGAGAGCTATATAGTAGTGGCTGTATTTTTTTCTTGTATTGATTTATTTGTTTTTTTTTTTTTGATTATTTAGGTTATATTAATGAGCTAAGAAACAAGTGTGATGTGAGAATTTTGTTAAAGGCACGTGAAGATACAGTGCATATATACATATTATCAATTAAATGGTTCAATATATTGGTTCTCTTAGCTCCTAAGCTAAGTGCTTGGTGCTCTTTATGTTGTGATCTTAATTCTGGTAGTACTACAAGCTAGCTAGTTAGTGGAATATTGCAACTTTTATTTTTCTTGTCTCAATCTCATCATGTATGGCTCTTTTTATAAAGAAGCTGATTCAATTATGTTAAGAATCCGACTAGATTTGGTACACCATAAAAATGTACTAACGCTTCAATTTCAACTATTAACTATATATTTACATAAAACATGCATGAGTATACATTTCAAAACTTTTATAATTATGTATGATCTTCTAATTAATTCCGAGAGTTGTCTTATATTCCATTCCAAATATATTCTGTATGTCTTGTTATAGATATGAAAGCCTGTAAGTGATCTAACCAAATTCTTTTGGAATGTCGTATTTTAAAAAGGTACTTAGGAAATGTAGCTTTAACCCAAATGACGATAACCTTTCTAAAGTTCTTTGCCGCCGCCACCCCCCCCCCTTTTTTCCGATCAATACGAACAGTTCCGATTTTATGTAAAGCCCTTTTTTATATACTAACTTTTTCATTTTTATTTCATGTTTAATTAATCGATACTTTTATTATTTATTAATGATCTTAATTAACTTTTATCCGTCTCTCTCTCAGTCGTAAAGACATTACTGCAATAAGTATCATAGCTAGTTTCATCTAACAAATGGCAGAAAAAGTAGGGTTGGCAAAAGGTCCCCACATAATTGAAAAAGGTGTGGACGACCCAGAGAAGTCCTTTTTTTTTTTTTTTTGGTAGTTCCTATTTCATTATATTTGTTGTACCACGACCCAAATAATGAAAAATGAATGTTGACCTACGCCATGCTCATATGAATTTTAATGTCAATATATATGATATGTAGCCAAGTAGTAAAAAAAGAAAAAAAAATTCTTAGAAGGAAAAAGTTAGAAAATGAATATAAGTAAAATTAAAAAATAATAAATTAGCAGAAATTCAAGAAGGGAATGACCATGTGATAAGACAAGTGTCTGTCTGTGTGTCACTTTGTTTCTGCACTAGTTAATCTTTAACTTTAAATAAATAATATTGGGGACGTACTCTTACATATTTGGCTAAAATTATTCACTCAATTTCATTAGGCTGAAATTTCATGAGTTTCTTTAAATCTTTTAGCGATATTTTTCACTGAAGAAAAGGTACTGATTAAGCAATTTCGTGATCTATCTAAATATATCCAACAATGTTTGGATGGATGTATAGGTTTTGCCTCATTAGTGTACTCCAATCAAATTGCACAGGGCTTTGGTTGGTCTAAAATCATGTATAGAAGCTTTTGAAGTGACTCATCTTATTGGTGACAATAGCTAGCGAAGAGAGAGATTACGTAATAAATAATTATTTAGTCTAAAGTCTAACCTAAAGACAGTTCAAGTCAGAAAAAGTAAAATAAATAAAGATAGCTGTGGAAACTTTCATGGTATATAATTAGTATACTAGTTTGGCTGATAGAAAAACCGCGTACCTTAATTCATGACCCCAGAACAAACTAAGAACGATAACAATAATAATAATAATAAAAGACTACTCAACTTGTATCCAATATCCACTGGAACTCTTGAAAATAGTTTTTGTTGGTGTTGTTATTACTAATTGTCCACGTGTCTTTTAATCTCAATCTAGATTGAAGAGGCGGCCACTTGTAAAGACTCTCCGATACTTAAGTTAGACATTTACGCTCGAGATTGAATAGCAAAGACTAAGTTTTTTTGCTTATAAATTTTTTTTGTATATATCCCCTATATCGGGAGAATGAATGGCATATATATATAATTCTGGATCCGAGAATCTATCCGTTCTCAATACTAAGATCGAGTACCTTTTCTCATCATGACTTACTCCAGAAATCACGGGATGTGATTAATGTAATTTCCCTTGCAATATTGTGATCTACTTTCTACTATCCCCTATGGTACGAGTCTGGCAAGGGCGAGACTTTGACAACCTGTCATTCTATTAGGACAGTTTGCCCAACACGCATACTTACCCAGGATTACATTGAATGCCCTATCTGGGTTTGGAGCAGTGCGCTGCCTCCAATGATCTTCTAGCAGAAGACCCTCGAGACTTCTGACCTCCAGCTGTCGAGGCAAGAATTAGATTGAGTTGAACCCGTCTAGGCTCTAGGATGGATTCGGCCCTAGCCTGTGACAACCAACAGGCCCATGTCGTATCACGTGGGACTTATGTGACTTTTAAGCGATCTTTCTAGACACGTATCGAACAGTGTGTCTCCCGCCATCTGTTCCGCTATTTAACCGTCTATGTAGCGCGTAATCTAGGAATGGTCCCCACAACTTCCCTTATTTCCCTATTTGATGGATTCGCATCCATCAAGTGGGGAAATCATACTTCCAATCTACTAATTCAATGGGTACGCATGGCTCATTACCATCATTATTCCTCAGTTACTGATATTGGCGCATCCCAACTTATGCCACGACTTTTTCAAATTTTCAAAATTTTAACGCTTCCGATTTCCTTGTAATGTTCTCCTCTAAGGAAAACTTTTGCTCTCTTTGATCGCACTCACGATAATAACTCCGAACCAGAGTCAAAAACTCAGCCCCATCGCGGATTCCGAGTTGGGCTCATTAAGGAGACAACTCTACTTCCTCGGTAGAGTCACCTTACAAAGGATCGAGGGTCCGGCAGACTGGTACCTTCGCTCTCCACCCCCGAAGGCTCCATCGTCTTGGGGAAGAAGTACCTGGAATAGATACAGTTTCCCCTTCCTCTCCTAGTCCACCAGTTCTTCAGCTTGACGGGGATTCACCCGATGCAGTTGAACGCCAACGGGGTCATGATCCTGATGGGGATCTCTGTACTATCAGTCCTCTTTAATATGCATATTGACTTGGAGGTCGTCTTCTATGCTTACAAGCTCACCCTCATCCCTAAAAGGAGCTCTTACTTTACCTTCTACCTCCAGCCGCTTCTGGGGCGCCACGTTTTATAGGGCTTGCCGAGATCGAACAAGCAATGAGATTCTCACACTAGGCTGTACCTCGTCAAAGGAGCATGGTGCTCTCCTTGGATGAATGGGGAGTGTTTCCAAATTTCTCTACTTTTTCTGCAAAGTAAGTACTGAGTTGTGTTTTGATTTTTGGGTTTGCGTGCACTTTGTCCATTTTTACTCATGATATCAAGCCTAGCGCAGCCTCTGTAGAGGAAAACAGGTTTGAGCCACGGCTGTCAGCGGGGTGGCTCAAGGAGCTGGAAGGGGTCATCATCTTCGGATTCTCTGGGGATTGCCGCCACATTCAGGCCGTTCTGAATCCCCAGGTGATGAATATGATGCTGAGGATGGTCTCACATCTCCTCTTTCCACTGGACACGTGGGTCATCATCATCAAGCACAATTAGAGCCAGCTTGACGTTTCAGCTCTGAACCGGTTCTACTGGAATAAACAGAATCGCATTGCCATGGCGGGTCATCAGATTAAAACCTCGAGCCAGCTGATAGGTCCCAATGACCTGGTGGCACCGATCAGTCATGAGCTCGAAGAGGCAGTAAAGCTTGTGACCAAGGAGTGCGTCAGATTCCGAAGTGAGAAAGCAGTTGCCCCCAAAAAGGTTAGGGGTGAGTTTATTTCGTACCCTAGGGCTCCATCGATTAGGTCATGGTTGCGTTTTAATCACATTGCTCACTCTTGCAGGTTTGAATACTGGCCCCTTGGCAAATCCCTCTCCACCTAAAGAGAGTACCGTCGCCCACAGAGCCCGATCCAAGGTCTCCATCGATCGGTGTCTGGTAGTATCCTTTGAGGACGAGGCCAAGGGGTAAGGAGTTATCACCCCAAGAACAGGCTCAGACGATGAACATGAGGGTCTGTTCATAACTGAGTATGATGCACTCGTGGCGCCTTCTCCTGATACAGGCGGGCCTGCGATTTGGGAGACACCGACCATAGAGATTGTGTATGGCAAAGGGGCGCCTTCGAGCCTACCAAGGGAGTTTGCTGCGCCGGCTCCTTCCGCCCCCAGCTCCGGCTCGAAGATGAGCGCAGGGTCTAGCTCTACTCGGTCTTGTAGGAAAATTGTCGAGCTCAACGGAGGGGCCCCCAGGCCGAAGTCTCGCCTGTCTTCCCCTCCCCCGGTCTCTATGAAGCCGGGTCGTGAAGTTGACCTAACCAAGGGGGGAAAGGTCTGGCCAGGAAAAGAGGCAAAACTGCCCCTTCTTCAGATAGTGACGATGACGGGGCTACCCTGACCGTCATGAGGAGAAGGAGGTCCAAGCGTGGTGGCACATTCGAGTGTGTTGGTTAAGACAAAACTGACAAATTACAGCCAAACGGGTCTCCAAGTGAGGTGGTTACCGGGGCTGCTAAAGCTATAACGGTTGTCGGGGCTTTTTCTACTAAGAATGCGCCACCTTCGATTATCATCGCAGGTACACTTGGAGGCGCCCTGCCTTCTACCGCCCCTACCTCCTCCCCCCACTTCAGGAACGTCAAAAGAAGCTACTGGAGTGCGCTTGGCGGGGGGAGAAGTTTTCCTTGCAGTTGACGAGGAGGAGTCGCATCCTCAGACGTGAATGATGCCCAGGGAGAGTGTCCAGCTGCAAAATTCGAGTTAGAAGCATTTTCCCTGGAGAACGTAGGTCTCATTCCTAACCACAGTCTTGCACAGGTCTGGTTAGTCTAGCCGTCATTTTTATGCCTTCGGTATCTTTGCTGAATACTGACTCCTCCTTTTTATATTTTGTAGCTAGCCATCGTTCAGTCGTTCTGTTCCTCTTATGTCGAGGAGCTGACTGGGCTACTGAATGCCTGTGCTATGGCAGCAAAGCGGAGCGAGGTCACCTTTGCTGTGTTAAGGGTGGACTTCGACTTGTACCAAAGCCTGGAGGAAGTTAGGGTCAGCACTGCAGTGGCTAATGCCTTGAGCACCGAAAGGGCTAGGCATGAAGAGCTGGCCACCAGGTTGGCTGAGGTGAAGGGGAAGGTCAAGTCTCTCGAAGCTGTGGTTTCGGATCTACGCTTGGAGGTTGAGATTGCCAGGTTGGCCCAAGCTAAGCTTAAGGTCAAGGAGTAGGAGTTGCAAAGCGCAGGGGCCGAGATGGGGTTAGCTTTCATCCCTCATGACAGAGCCATCCATAAGACGAGAAAAGCTGAGACAAAAGCCAAGTTAGAGGCCCATTCTCTGCAGCGCAGACTCGACCCATCCAACGAGGTAATTCAACATCTCTATTTGATCACTTTAAACTGATGGAAGCTTATGTGGAGCATACTTGTAAGCACGGTGAAGACCTTAGTGATATTAACACTCTTTCGATCAACTTGTCACAGCGGTAAGGGGAACTGAGACTGGCGGCACTAAAAGATAGGCTGGCAGATGTAGAGAAGCTGAAGATAAAGTACCAGAGATAAGTGGACATTCTTTCTGCAGAGAGCTATAGGTCTGGCTGGGAGAACAGGGAATTGGAGGGCCACGCGGAGGTGTTGACGCTAGACCGATTCAATAAGCAGAAGGGCATTGAGAGGGACCATTACTCCGTTAGGTACTACATGCAACAGTTAGGGGACGAGATTAACATCGTGTACTCTACTGATGTACTGAAGATGCTTGACAAAGAGAATGACCGGCCTTCTATATCTGCCTCAGTCGCCAAAGAGAAAGTGTCTATTTCTGATATGCCAAAACAAGCTACGGAGGTTCCTGAGGGTTAGCCTGATCCTGGCGCTTTAACTAGTGGAGGGCCAAGTGTAGTCATCCTGTCTAGCAATGACTTTGAACCTGATATGTCGCTCCCTGCCGAAGCTAGGCCAAGTGTTGAAGCTAGCATCTCCCCCCGTCGGAGGTAATTAGGGACCCTCGCTAAGGCTACGACAATGGATGGTGGCATGCCCATGATCTCTATGGAATTAGCAGTACCTGCTCTTGTTCTTCATGTAGTCAGGAATGCTGGACTTATGGGGATCTTTAAAAATGCTCATGTCTTTGTTCTGGAGGTAGATCAAGTCAATTGGTATGTTAAGCTTGAACTTCGACAGAGGGTCTTTAAACGTTTTCCTCCTCTTGTTGCTTTCTTGACTGGCTTGAGCCAGGGCTGCCTGCTTTGAAGTTCGCTCCTAGGTTGGCGTAGGTCTCTTTACTCCCTGCGTGGCAGAGGTTTACGCCGACGTTGTTGTTATTACTACGGATGCTTTAGGTGCTTTCTAGTGGCTCTCTAGCACCCTAAATACTCCTTCTGATTTTTCCAGGACGTCAGTCATGTCATATGGTATATTTAAGAGCATATAGTTTGACAGCATCGATCTTAGTTGTAAGCCCCTGACAAAAGAGCTCGTAGCTTGGGTCGAGTCAGCATCGTGTACTAAGGACATCACTTCTAGGAAACGCGACAAATATTCTCTTAGGGACTCTTTGTGGACTGCTCTAACCAGTCCAAGTCTCGCATGGTCTTCTGTTGCCTCCGGGCACTTGCATACTATTTCAGGGAAATTTTACAAAAATTTTCAAACCCATCTATAGATTTCTCCGGGAGTTGCCTGAACCATAACAGGGTCGGTCCCGCTAGGGTGGTGGAGAAGACTTTGCATATTACGGTTTCGTCTCTAGTTTCTAGAGCTATCTTCTACTGGAAATGATATATATGGTGGAAGGGGTCGCTTTTTCTTTTGAGCAGTCCAAAAGTCGGGATCATGAAGTCCTTTGGCTTGAGCTCCAGCTGAATCCAGTCAGCGAAGGTTGTTTAGTTGATCTTGCGCACAGTCTGTTTTGCTAGTGTCTAGCGGTGATGGGTCCCGAGTCTCTTACTCAGCTCCGCCATCATCTCCTGTTTCCAGTCAGGGAGCGCACCTTCTGAGTTCTTCTAGTGTCTTCTATCCACTGCCATTTCCGCCTGGAAAAGCCTTGTCTGACTTTATTGTTCTCCTCGCACCTACGATCTAGACGGGGTGAGAACTTCTCTTAGTAGTTGTTGATCCCTAAACTCTTGCTGGACCTCCTCATCGAAATCCTTCCTTCGCCTGCTCTTGGCCTCGCTTGCCAAGGGCCCTTCAAGGCGGGTATTATCTCTACGAACTTCGACGACCTCATCCTTTAAACCTAGGATGGCCTCATGAGCTATCTTTGCCTTCCTGTTAGCTTCTGTCAAGGCGGCAAGCATTTAGTTCAACTTTTGTTCCAGACTGGGTCGCATTTTTGGAGAGCTTCCTTCGGCGTCAAGTTGCGTGCTTCTTGTTGTCATTCTTGAGGGTGCCGTCCGATGTCGTATGGCTTCTTGTTCGGGGAAAGCGTTATCGTAAGACTCTTACTCTTTCTCTTACTCCCTGTATTTCTATAGAGGATGCCAAACTGTTAGTGTTATTCTTACCAACTGCCCACATGTCTTCGCTATCTCAGAATGCTTTTGATCTCAAGTCAGACCAGAGAGGCGGAGGCGGTCACCTGCAAAGACTCTCTGATACTTAAGTCAGATATTTATCCCTAAGATTAAATAGCAAAGACTAAGTTTTTTTGCTTATAAATTTTTTTTTTGTATATATCCCCTATAACGGGGAGATGTATGGCATATCTATATAATCCTGGTACCGAGAACCTACTAACTCTCAAACCCAGGATCCAATATCCTTTCTCATCATAACTTACTCCAGAAATCACGGTATGTGATTATCGTAATTTTCCTTGTATTATTGTGACCTGCTTTCCGCCGTCCATTATGGTATAAGCCTGGCAGAGGCGAGACTTTGACAACTCGTCGTCCTGTCCAGACGGTTTGCCTAATGCGCACACCTACCCAGGATTGCATTGAATACCTTGTTTGGGTTTGGAGTAGCGTGCTGCCTCCAATGATCTTTTGGTGGAAGACTCTCAAGGTTCTTACCTCTAGCTATCGAGGCAAGAATTAGAATGGGCTAAACCCGTCCAGGGTCTGGGATAGATTTGGCCTTGGCCTACGACAACTAATGGGCCCATGTCATATCACGTGTGACTTATGTGGCTTTTAAGCGATCCTCCTGGACACGTGTCGAACGCTGTATCCCATGTCATCTGTTCCACCACTTAACCGTCCACGTAGCGTACGACCTAGAAATGGGCCCATAATTTTAATTAAGATTTCTTTACCACAATATTTTGGCATTTTAGTCGGGATTTTAGAGTTGGTGAATACTGCATAAAGACTAACTCATTAATTTATTGTGATAATAGGAAATTTGTTTCTATTTATGGGAACTAGACTCATTAAACTTCTCATCCAAGATTAATCCAAGTGTGTGCTCCATTTTATACTGACCCAATGGATGGCTGATACATGGTATAATACAAAAATATTAGAGAACGAATTAAATGCCACAATTGGTAAACTTAATTAGTTCTAACAGATTTTGTAGATCTCTTAATTAGGTTATGGAATCTAGGAATACAGAAAAATCTTGAAAACCTCTTATTTAAGGTTTAGGGTCTAACAATACAGAGAGACCCTGAAGATCTCTTAGTTAGGGTTTGGGATTTGACAACATAGAAGACTTGTTAGACCCCAACGAGAATTTATTTTCAAGACCTGTTATGAAACACATGTAGTAGTGTTGGTGTTATTTTTACCAGCTGTCAACGTGTCTATAAACTGCTGACGTTGTATCCACCAACTGTCCATATATCCTTGCTATCTCGGAGTACCTTTAGCTTTAGGTCGAGGCAGAGAGGCGGGGTGGCCACCTGCAAAGACTCTCCGATGCTTAAGTCAGGGATTTATCCCTGTGGTTGAATAGTAAAGATTAAGTTTTTCTCTTTAAGTATTTTTTCTGTATGTCCATCCTCTCAGGGGGAAACAGGGCTTCCAAAATATAATCCTGGGGTTGGGAGCTTTCTGACCCTCAATCCCAGGATTAAGTACCTTTTTTCATCATGACTTACTTCAGAAATCACGGGTTGTGGTTACCGTGATTTTCCTTACATCGTCGTGGCATGCTTTTCCACCGTCCCCTACGACTCCAGCCTGTTGGAGATGAGACTTTGATAAGCTGCTGTTCTGTCAGAATGATTTACCTAATGTGCGAACCTACCCATGATCACATTAAATGTTCTGTCTGAGTCTGGAGCGGCAAGCTGCCTCCCATAATTTTCTGTTGGAAGACCCTCGAGGCTCCCGACCCCCATCTGTCGAGGTAAGAATTGGGCTGGGCCGAACCCGTATAGGGTTTAGGATGAATTCGACGCTAGCCTCGGCTAGCCCTTGGGGCATATGCGATACCATGTGTGACTCACGTGGCTTTTAATCTGTCCATCTGGACACGTGCCGGAATATATGCCCCTATGTGACATGTTTTGCCACTTAATCGTTCACGTGGTATATGATTTAGGAACGGGCCCCACAGATAGTGATCGGTATAAACTTCTAAAGAGATTTAAATTATCAACGGTCCAAAAAGTCGTGACTACTTTGTTATTAAATGTGCAGATCGTTTCTACATACATAGTCCAGAAAATATTTCCACCTTATCTACAAAGACAAGTCCATGAGACGTTGATATATAGAAATCAAAGAGAGACTAAACCCTAAATTTTTTTAAGACATTTAGATATATTTATTTTGAGAGAACCTCCTCTGTAGAACCTTCTTCTTACACTTTTATTTCATTCTATTGATTAAAACATCGGAGTATTTTATAGGTGACGACCACCTATCTTTCCATCGATAAAGTTGACAAAAGTGGAGAGAAGAACCGATGAGGATATGACGAATAGAAAATGAGTATAACACAAGTTCTTACCAAAACCAAAGGAAAAAAGGTTAAGTATTTAACACAAACAGTAGTCGAGTTGAATCCGTAATTTTTTTTTCCTTTCAAAAGAGGGAAAAAAAAAAGTTGAATGTGCAGACGATTATTAAATATAATGATTTAATGGTCTAGCCAACTGAGATGTAAATTGTAAAGCCATATACACCAATCTATGCCCGTTGAATTCAGGTGAATACAGTGCAGCTACATATGCATCACAAGGCGAGTTACCATTCTACCTACATTTCTACAACTGAACTTATTAGATATGCAATTAAATTTGTATATCCATGTATTGTATAAATATATTAGATTGTCAATTCAGTAATTTTTTTTTTAATCGTTGGATCATTATTAAATAATAATGATTTAATTAGTATAATGAAATATATAAAAAAATGTGCACCATTATTCTTATTTCTCTCTTTTAGTATTTACTATAAAAAATATATATGATAAATTTTCATTAGTACAATTAATACTTAAGCATAATTAGTGTCCATATATATATACACTAGTGCTATATATATATATATATATATTTATATATAGCGTATGTCAATATGTTTTATTTTCTTTATACATATGGCTTCATTTTTACTTTGACGTAGATTTATATATTTCTTTTTCTTTTTTGTGGATGCCAAGGGGAAAAGAAAAAGAAAGAAACTCCTGATAGCTTTTTATAGAGACGCAATTTAAGACACGTCTTTCTTTTTCTTTGTCTTTTTTTCCCCTTCTGGAAATAACTAATATTCTATGTTTAATTTATTTTCTGTCTTTTGTTTTTTTTGTTTTAAAAAAACTGAAAAGAATGTTTGGATCTTATCATTTCTTGAGAATTTGTTTAAAGAAGATCTTCGCATTCATTTCATTAATTTGGAGAAAAAAAACTAATAATGTATTGTATATTGACATCATTTTGTTATTTACTACAAATTTTTGCGATGAATATTAATATGCACAGCTCATTATCTAGGTCTAATTCTTGGCCCCAAAGAAAATAATTGATCGGCCCGTTTGTATGCCTTTCTGATCGGGTTATATCATTTCATATATATATATATATATATAAGTTGCCAATCCAATAGATATTTTTTTCTTTAGTAGGTGTTTTTTTTTTAGCCGTTGGATCACCATCAAATGGTGATCCAATGGCTATAATGAAGTGCATGAAAAGATGTGCATCATTAATGCTCTTTCTGTCTCTTATTTTTTATAATAAAAAAATATGCATGCTAAATTTTCATTGGCTAAATTGATACCTATACATAGGTAAAAAAAAAAAATACCTACTAGATTGGTTCCCATATATATATATATATATATATATTTATATATATATATAGGGTTATATCATTTCACATATGTATATATATATGGTTGCTTAGGTAGGTATTTTTTTTTAGCCGTCTAACGGTGATCCAATTATTATAATAAAATACATGAAAAGACATACATTATTAATGCTTTTTTTCTTTTTTACTTTTTATAATAAAAAAATATAAAAATATGTATACTAAATTTTCATTTGCCAAATTAATATTTATGCATAGGTAAAAAAAAAAAATACCTACTGGAGTACCAATCTAGTAGGTATTTTTTTTTACTCCAGTAGGTATTTTTTTTTTCTACCTATGCATAGATATCAATTTGGCCAATAAAAATTTAGTATGCACATTTTTTTATTATAAAAAAATTATAAGCTCGGGAACATTTAATCATTTTTGGGTTACTTTAATCAGGCTTAAAACATTAGTCATTTAATAAATAATGGGTCTCGGTTGACATATATTAAAGAAGATAATAATAGTTTTGACGATATCTTGTTTCTTTTTTTCCTTTTCGTTGCCGTATATACCATATAGCGGTACTGTTCAACATTATATATACTCTGGTCCGACTTAAAAAAAAAAAAAAAAAAGACACACACAAGAAAAAAGTGATATTTCTTTTAATAATTTATTAATTTTGAATCACAAAACGAGACTTTTTTTTTTTTCCCTTTCTTGACAGAGAATATTAAATTAGGAGAGTTTGATTTTTAAAAAATAACAGAAAGAAAAGCAGAAAGCTGAAGGCGAATCTAGATGAGAAAGGCGAATCCTATCAGGACAGAAGCATTCTTAAATAATTTTTTTAAAAAAATTATATAATACTGGATATTTATTAAAAATGTATCGTCTATATTTAACAACAAACAAAAACTGGGATGTCAAGCAACCAGAATTGGAAAGTGCTAGACCGATATAATATGGATTGATAAAATTGGATTGGCACAAACCACCAAATATGGAAAATAGACTATATTTATATTTTCTTTTCCAGGAAATTATTGTTTATCTAATTGAGCAATAGAGAATTAAAAATTGTTTTTTAGCATATTAATTTTATGCAACCTTGCAAGGGCAAAATTGTCATAACAGAAAAGAGGAAAGGTGAAATTGTGACCAGAAAAGTATGGACCCACCGAGAATCCACCGACAGCATTCAAAACAGTGAGGAAAATAATCAATATCAATATTTCTAATTATTAATCTAAGTTCCTAAATCCCCGATTTTCAAAAGGCAGAAATATGAACATCGACCGCGCGTGACATATTCACTAAATTGAATACGTGACCAGTGTCGCATTGACATAAATAATTAATACAAATTATCTTTTGCGAAAGTAATTATCAAATATGCAGGAAAATTTACTGTCATAAATACCAATACAACACCAAGTGGGGTTGAGCAGAGTCAGGGCACAGATGGAGCCATGATTTTTTTCAAGTGGAGTGGTGGTTAAAATAATATTTTGTCTATTTGGTAGGAACTATTTTTTATTTTGTTTATTTTTTTAAGTGGGAGCTTGTATATTATTTAAGCTAAAAAATATATAAATATATGAAATAATTAATTAGGCAAATAAAATTGTGAGCCCCCAATGGCCAAATTGTTCCTTTATATATTTGGACATAATGTGTTGTCTCGTACCATTACTCGTATAAATAACATAACTCTTAATCAAATAGTTGTCTTTCTTATTTCACAATTTGATATGACGTCGCCTAAAACAAATCACAAAAATATGATGACTTTATTATTTATGTTTGAAGTCTAACAATAACTCCGTTAATATTTGTTGTGAATTAAATAAATAGAATCTGCTTTGGGCTAAATTAATTATATATGAACCTTACTAGAAGAAAAGTTGGTAAATGAATCTTCAACCCTCAGCAGCAAAAACTTATTGGAAGATACCGTATGAGCTCTTTATCTTTATAAGTGTATATATAGCTCTTTATCTTTATAAGTGTATATATATACAGGACACTAATCCAGTAGGTTTTTTTTTTTTTTTAACCTATGCATAGATATCAATTTGACCAATAAAAATTTAGCATGTATATTTTTTTATTGTAAAAAATAAGAGAGAGAAAGAGCATTAATGATGCACGTCTTTTTATGTACTTTATTATAGCCATTAAATCACCATTAAATGGTGATCCAATGACTAAAAAAATATACCTACCCATAGATAAAGAAAAAAAAATACATATTGGATCGGCAACCATATATATATATATATACACACATATATTATATGCGAACATTGACAAAGTTCATTACTCATGAGTGTTTGGATGATAATGTTGTCTACCCTAAAGTCTCTAGTGGTTCATATATTTATGTTATTTACAAAGCAAAATGGGGAGGGACCGAAGGAGGGTAAGAAGCTTCCTACCATGGTTTTGGTGTCGAGCTGTAATGCAGTATCTAACGTTCTTTTTGTATGTTGATTACTATCAGTATATATCAAGTGTAATGTGCCACAACTCTGTTTGGTACTTTAATTACCAAGAAGAAAAAAAAAGAGTTAAAAAGGCGAGGTTTGCCTTCATGTGGTGGCTAGTTAGCTATCAAAGCCACTTGTGTATGTTAGGAAAATTTTGGAAAAGAAGAAAGAAAAAAAAAAAAAAACGATCTGCTACGTCATTTCCTTTCTCTGGTTTGTTAACTTGTTACCTTTTGTCTCACCCATGTACATTAGAAAGGCCACAAACATATCACCAAGTCGAGAATTATCACATTAAGAAAAGAATCTTAAAAATAAAAAAAAAAAACTTACTTTTTGCAACGGCCTGGATTTTTGAGGGGAGAGAAAAAAAAAATTTCAAGGATTCCATTTTATTTTTAGGCTCAGACGAAAAATGATCATGGAAAATGGTTTTAGGGGGAAAAAAAAAAAGAATTAGATTTGATGTCATTTTTTAGTATAGAATCTTAAAATATTAATTAGAAAAAAGAAAAGCTCCAAAATAAAATTTTATAAAATTCTAGAAAAATATTTTCCTTTTTTTATTCTTTCTCACAATTTTTTTCCTCCAAAAAATCCATTTGAAAAAATGGAGCCTTAATATCTTTCGCACTCAATATGATGGTGATCAGATATATACTCCAATAACAATTCCTTGTAAATAGGTTTCGATTTTGAGTCCTTGAATTAGTTGAATTATATGTGCTTCCGATGTATAGAAGTACGTAGAACATATAATTAAACACAAAATCGATTAATCTAATATTAAATTAATTACGTCACAGTCTTCTCTTACAGTGGGGCTGAGTTGATTGTTTACATTCCCTTAATTTTTACTTGGAGGGAAGTTTGCATTTATTCAATCTTATTATAAGTAAGCTAGGGATTCTTTTGATACTTTTTGAACACTTTTATTATCTCATACACATGTCGATGAAATGAGTTCATACTTTTCTATCATTATTGAAACTTTTTTCTTCAACCTTTTTTGTAGTCAAGTATTTTCGTCTACTCATTAGTCTAAGAGTCTTATGTACATGTGTAGAAAAAAGTAGCGAATTGCCACTTTCATTATTGTTCATAATCTTTTTGCCCTTTTCCGGGAAAAGTTTGCAAAGAAATTATGTCATGTGCTGATACATTGAGATTGTGAAAGGTAAAACTATATCTAGCTAATATCTCCAGTATATCCCCTGCCATAGTTTAAGATTACTTTTACAAAACTTGATTCTGATTTTATGAAATAATTTCATATACAATTTAGTGTTTGGTGAACCTGTTTTAAGTTAGATCATTTCATAATTGTTGTCTTAAAGCAGTTTAATTTTGGAAGTAGATGTTCGGTAAAAAAATTTCGAAAATGGTTTGACACAAAATCAAGCCACCAATTTTATCTAGAATAGTACTTCATTTTTCATTATCCACCAATTTTATAAAAACTCGTTTAATAATTTATATAAATTAGCTAGTCGGCTAGCTCAATATTTTTAGGACAAAATCCGTTGGAATTGTCAAGAAAGTGCTAAATTTTGATTGTCTGTATTATCGATCCGAATGATGTGAGGGAAAAATATTTTGTGTTGGCCACATGTTAGTGTTGCTTAATTATGAATGAGCTGCCTAACAGCGAGCTTCATAAGCATGTGCCTACTCCAATGGTGGTTGGGGACACAAGTCAATCAAGGGCCAAATTAATTATGCCTCATTTCTCTCTCTTTTCAATCACATTATTATTAATTTGTTGTACTGTAGTTTTAACAATAAATCCACATTTTCTTGTTTGTGCATGAATATAATTGTTATTAACTCAGTAGTCGTTACTATATAAGCAACATATACAAAGTCCACATATTCTTTTTTCCTTTTTCAAAATCTGGGAAGTAGATTTGTGGCTATTAATACTAATTTCCATGGACAAACTATATTGCATGAACTACGTTATAGTGTTAAATTTCGCAATAATACATGTAACGCCAGCAGATTTGTTTGTCTCATAGAAACAATGAATTTATCCTTGGAAACTTTGTGTTTATTTGAGAGAGTCGTTGCTTTAACTAAGATCCTGGTGCACCATTTATAGACATGACAGAAATTGAACCTACCCAATTATTAAAATCTTGAATTCCCCTTAGAAAAAATAATATGTGAACTTTAAAGGAGGCATAGAGACATGTTTGAACGAAAAAGAAATAAATAAAAAGAACTTAGATCAGACTTTAATGGACTATTTTATGAGTGAATACATTTAGTATATGTTAATTGGAATTGTTTTAATTTATATCTATTTAATGTCAAAGCGGAAAATGCAGTACTTGAAAAGCTTCTTACATATAAATACTTTTATTTCTATGCGTGGCCGCGTGCACGTATGTATAATACTTATTTTTAATAGGTATATATAAAGAAATATATAAAAAGACGTATTTTATTAATATTCTTTTTTTTTTATTATTTTTTATAATAAAAAAATATACGTACTAAATTTTTATTAGTTAAATTGATATATACCTATAAATAAATAAAAAAATATCTACCACACTTATAAATATATATATATATATATAAACGCGGTATTATATATGCCGCACAACATTAATGCCTTATATATATATATATATATATATATATATATATATATATAAACGTGGTATTATATATGCCGCACAACATTAATGCCTTAGTAAGAAACAAAATACCACATTGCAGAATCCTTGGATATATGCCTGAATAACGCTTCGTTTTGACATATCTTTTATGAGGACAATCCGGACTGCAGATAATTATCACATTGGTTGAAGCATCTTGTTGATGATAAAAACAGGAGCAAGGGAAAAGTACAATAAGCTGCGATACTCATGTATAGCGCCCTTACGTACAATGGCTCTGAGTTTGGTACATTTCAGTGAAGCTGGGTTAGTACCTTAGCAGTGATCACAACCTTTTTTGATAATTAGCAGTGTTCACAACTTTGCCCTGTCTTGATGTGTATGTAAGGTTGTAAGTTTCTGGATGATGAGAATCTCTCTTTCGCTGGGTTTTGTCACCTTCTGTTATTCCGTTCCAAGGCCCCCACCATTAATACCTCTCTCTCTCTCTCTCTCTCTCTCTCTCTCTCTATATATATATATATATTATGTATATATGAAGCATACATGTAATTAAATTATTATCACATTAATTAGCATATACCAGACATATAGTTTGATGAAAACATACAGGAACACTGTTTTGCTGATATAATATATGTGATATGAACCATACAAGTATGTAGTGTTGGCCAACACAATCAAGAACATAATATTGATCTAAATTCTAGAGTAAATTTAGATCCAGTAGCATAAACACAAGATAATAAAGAACACAGACATTTAAAGTAATTTAACTACAAATTGTACCTTTTACATCTACGGGAGATCACTAGCAAATATTCTACTAAGAAAAAAAAACAATTTACACTCTATAATTTCTGTTTAACCAAAAGCACCAAAAATCCCATATGTACATTTTTTCTGTTTTTACTAATCTGAAAACTTTGTGGACATTATGCTTTTAGCTTTTTCTATCCGAAAAATCCCAAAAACTCTCTCTTACCAAGGTTACATTGTCTCTCTTTCTCTAGGTTATTCTTTTCTGCCCCTCACTCACAACTTATGGATGTCTACAAGGGTTTTATTTAGAGAGAAAATACAAGAGTCCTAGTAGGAGTAAGATCTCATCTCTCTCTCACTAAGGTTATATTGTTGCTCTCTCTCTATGTTACTCTTTTTTTGCCTCTCTCTCACATCCTATAGCTGTCCATAAAGGTCTTATTTATAGAGACGATACAAAAGTCCTACTAAGAGTATTGGCCACTCATTAATTCCAAAGAGTTCTAGACTACTCAAAGACTTCTTCTAATAAAAGTCCTAATAACAAAAGACTCATATGAAATTAATAGCCACATAACAATTCTCCTCCTTAGATTTTAAATTCAATTTCTTAATCTCTAGCTATCTCCACCAGCACAAATTACTCATTGTTGCACTTGAATGACTGGTTTGCACCATCAATTATTTGTGTCTTTTTTGCTTTGAACTCACCACTTGAAAGCTCCTCTTTGAACCGAACACTCCAAGGAATCTATTGTGACTAGTCTCACCCTTCTTTGAAATTCTCTACAGCCTAAATCTCTTCTCTCATTATGTCTGTTGCTATCCCAAGCACAGTATTCAAGCTCTCTTGCTATATACTTTCCATGAATATCCTAGACTCTATCCATGTATACTCAAGAGTTCCCCTATTCTTGTGAGTGTACCATGCTATTTGTAATTCTATATCTACGATTTACCAAACCGAAATTGATAGTCACAACACATCAAACTTTGTCATTTTCCATAAAATCATGTCACTATCAAGCTCTCTATAGTGTAAATATGTACCTCCATGGAACATATAAAAGCCACACCTCGAATCAAAATCATATTGATTCTTCTTATTTTCTGCAATAACCAGCAGAATTGCTGCACTTTTTACTTTCTAGAAGACAAATTATGCATACCATGAGCTCTCTGCTTGTATTTGATTTTCTTGTCCTATTCTTAATCTTCTTCTCTGTCGATTGAACTTAAATATCTCAACCAAACCAAGCTTTTGATACCACTTGTTGAAATACCTACACAATTAAAAATATAATATTGACTTAAATTCTAAAATGAATTTAGATCTATTCGCACAAACATAAGAAAATAAAGAAAACAAATATTTAACGTGGTTCAACTAAAAATTGTAGTCTACATCTATGGGAGATCATTAACAAGCATTCTACTAAGAAAAAGAACAATTTATAGTTTATAATTTCCATCTAATCAAAAGTTTTCAAAAGCTCATAGGTACATTTTCTCAAAAGCCCGTAGGTATATTTTCTTCATTTTTAGTAACTGAAAATCTCATAAACTCATAGTTATGCTTTTAACATTCTCTATCCTAAAAACTTTCAAAGCCCTCTCTCTCCAAGGTTATATTATTGCTCTCTCTAGCTTACTCTTTCCCGCCCCTCTCTCATACACTATGGCTATCCATAAGGGTCTTATTTATAGAGAAAATACAAGAGTTTTAGTAGGAGTAAAATACCTCATCAGGCACTCATTAATCCCAAAGAGTTCTAGACTACCCAAAGAGTTCTCCTAATAAGAGTCCTAATAGCATAAAACTCATAGGAATTTAATACTCACGCAACAATTTCCCCCATTGGATTTTAAATTCAATTTCTTAGTCTCTTGCTATCTCCATCAGTACAAATTACTCATTACTGCACTTGAATGACGGTTTGCACCATTAATCATCCGTGTCTTTCTTGCTTTGAACTCGTCACTTGAAAGTTCTTCCTTGAACTGAACACTCCAAGGAATCTATTGTGATTGGTCTCAACCTTCCTTGTCTGAGTCTCTTCTCTCATCATGTCTGTTGCTATCCTAAGCACAATGTTCAAGCCATCTTGCTTTATACTTTCCATGAATATCCTGGACTTTATCCATGCACACTCAAGAGTTCCCTTGTTCTTGTAAGTGTATCCTACTACATCAAATGTTCCAAGGTTATTCCACTTTAAGCCTATTAATATGCCTACTCCTTGTAATTCCATATCTATATCATTTCCCAAACCAAAATTGATAGTCGCAACACAGCCAACTTTATCGTTTTCTATAAAATCATGTCACCATCAACTTTTTTATAGTGTAAGTGTGTACCTCTATGGAATGTATGGAAGCTGCATTCCAAATCAAAATTCTATTGATTCTTCTTTTCTATAAAAATGTTGCAGATTTTATAATTGCTACCCAAGTTTATATGCCAAACAAGTAATGTAGTAGTGAGTTGAGTATCATCTTTACATGGATTGATTACCAAAATTATTTGTAAAAGCAAAATATCAAACAAGTTAGTTTAAGGATTGAGAAATAAAATTTGTAATAAAATAATAGAAACTAATGGATGCAAATAGAAATAGAATTCTAAGCATAAAATAATACGATATGATCAAGTAGTTGTAAATCAGTGGTGGGATTATTGAATCTCCTTGGTTACAAATCTGGATACAAATGTTGCAACAATGCTTATAGAAAAAATCACTCTAGTAACCGAAAATTTAATCTGCACAAAATAATCTTTCGAATTTATTATTTCTAAAGTTCTTTAAACTAGATTTAATAAATTCCTATGTCGTACCAGTTTTCAAAACATCATTTATAGCATTGATTTTCATGGGTTATACACAGTAATAATATATTCATATACTATTACTAATTCAAAGATCTACCAAGAAAATGATTAAAACATGCATCATTCAAACTAGATCCAACTAAAATTAACATTAATCCTAATTTATTTATCTTAAATATTAGTGGCCAAGTAATAAAAGGAATTAACAATCAAGTTCACTTGAATGAATAAAAGGAAATTATCATTAACATTAAAACAACATTTAATCAGTCATTATAACCTTAGATTCATTATAATCCCAGCTAAGAAAAACTTAGCTCATATTCTGAGATTTAAAAATAGCAGCCCAAAGTATTCCATCGAATATAGGAAATTCAAGAAAAGAAAAATAAATTAAACACAAAGGAGATTGAAAGAAGTAAAGAAAGTTCTAGCTGGATGATGGTGATTTTAGCTCCTTATTGCTGCTAGTACTCTTTCTTCTTCGTCCTTTCTTCTCTATACTATTCCCTCTTTTTTTCTTTCCTTTTTTATATTCCTCCTTTAGCTTAGTCGCCACTCTCTCCTCTTTCTTATAGTACATCTTTTTCCTTTTATATTTGAGTGGGTAAGGTAGCCTAGCACACGTGGCAACCAATTGAAAGAGTAAGGACCACTTCAGCTTCAACTTCCCTTAGCTGGTATTTAATATTAGCTGTCATAAACAACTGTGAGTAAAAGATATCAGTTGGAAAGAAAATCTGCTGCTTAGTATTGCTCCGACATGTTACTGCAGCAAAGCTGATTTCAACTTTGACTTAAGTTCAACTTTTCTTCTAAGATACTGTCATTTAAATTTTGCATAACTCAAGTCCAGATTTCAACAATTCTACTAAAAATTAAAAGAAATAGAATGGATATTGACTAAATTAGATCTTAAATACTAACAACAACAAAGACCAAGATAAAGTAAATAAAGGCACCTAAACTAGACAATTTATTCTTTTGAAACAACTATCCTAAGGCTAAAAAATATACCAAATAACTTTATTTTCATAAATTTATCACACCCCCAAACTTGAATTATTACTCATCCTCGAGTGATAAAACAAAAAAAAACGACACACAAAAGATACAAAAAAAAAAACACAAAAGAACTTTGGTTTGCTGACAAGGAATCATTCCTCAATTCTCTCTTCTACTTCTTAATCTTCAACCTATGATTTGAATCACCCATCCTCAAGTGTTAGTTTAATGCATTACAAACTCACTTCCACATGTGATTTTTCCTTAGGTGTGTGTGTGAAAACTATGGTTAGAATTCTTTGGATCACTCAAGTCATATTAAAACATGATCATTAGGCCTAATTTGCTGGTTCCATAAGCTGATTTTGCAAATCTCTCTCCACTAATGAAAGTCAACTAAATACTTAAGACCTAAGACTTATAAGGCTTTCACAAATTTACACCATTGAGCTTAATCTGGGAACTCTTCTCTTTTTTTTTTTAAGACACTCGGATATGACAATGCTTTTTTATGCGAATGCCAACACTAGTGATGAAGGCACCCGGTTACTCAGCAAAGTCACCTTTAGAGTTGATGTTGCATACTCATATTCCAAAATACTATTTGACGCAAAGGTACACATAGAGCTCATTCTACCCTTGGTTACTAGGTAGTCCAGAACAGTGGAGTATTCATTATTTTTATCACTGCTTCCTTTTTTAAAAAAAAAAACTCAAGAAATACTGCCCTAAACTTAAGCTCATCTTATTTTCAATGTATTATGCCTACACTAAGTCCTCCATGTTTGGTCTTCCAAATTTCACCTCAAGAGATTCACATAATCAGTTCTAGAACCTTAAGCCCTCATAATGATTCAAGATTTCTTAAGCTTTTCTGAAGTCCTCTAATCTATAGTTCTAGTGTAAAGAAAAATTAGAAATTTCACATATAAAAACAAGCTGAAACAAATATCCCTAACATTCAATTCACAGCAATTTATCTCACAAGTTGAAAAATTTAGAGTAACAAGAATTTCATAATATCACAATGCTACAGCACACCAGAACAATAAAGCACAAACAAAATTAACAAACAACCACACAAAACAACCCATTAAACACACAAAAGAATAAAAGCAGATAAAAAGGCAAACAAATAAGCTTCCCTAAACTTAAAACAAGCAATGTCCCCATTATGATACAAACTAAAAAATAGATAAAGAAATAAAAAGAAAAATTACAGGGGTGAAAATTCTATGTCACAGCTACTCAGCAACCCCATTGGAACCATCTTTATTAGACTCTTCCTCGTCCTCATTGTCCAAGTCTTGGAGTATCTCTTCTGGAAATGCATGGAAAATTGGAATGGGAAAAACAAAGCTTCTGGCTTTCTCACAGTATATGCATAACTCTCCTTATGAATAATCTAACCCATATTTATAGATTGCCAGTCAACATAGAATACAACAACAACACATGATCCTTGGAAACTGTTTTGTCGTGTGTTATGGGCAGCAAGTGGGATTTTAGAAAATGATACTAGACTTTTGCAAGCAAGTTCAATGAGCTCCCAAGACAAGTGTAGGCACCATGAGATGACACATTCCACTCGACCTCTACTACAGTAACAGTCTCCAGTATTGTGAGCAGTTCAGGTTCTATAACTTCGTCTACAAATTTAAAATGTTCATTCATAGGATCCCCTAAGCCAAATATAGCTTTAATGGCTTCCTCGCTCCATCAAATTTGAACACCTCTAACATACACGATGTTTTCCTTTGGGTCAGGTAGATTAGCAGAGAACTCACAGACTAGAGACACAATCGGATCCTTTGAGTGAGCATAGAAGAGCTGCCAGTTGTATTGGATGATGACGTTTGCAATGAATAGTAGCTACCTTATTATTAACTCAATATTGTCTTGCATGGATCCTTTCTCGGCACTTAGGGGCCGATTTTGGATATTCTCTTCAAACTGGGTCTCGTCCTTATCCGAATCAAATTTGGCTACTTTCAAGGCCTAGCAAGCAACTCTCTTGATCCCCATTTCCTTCACAAATGATCAAGTTATCTCCTCCAACCTTGAGTGAAAATGAGACTCCTACGAGAATGAAGTTGCAGCGCTATCAAGAAGAGAGAGGAAAAAGGGTTTGTCACTTTTTGGAGATTTTGTGGGGTTAGGATTCGATTTAAAAAAAAAAATAGATCCACATCCCTCTCTTTTTGTTTTGAAGTGGGAATAGTGCGTTGATGTTGACTTCATGGAATACCCCATTCCCTACTTGGCAAAACTGTTGCCCCACAACTGCTGCCCACCTTTTTTTTAAGTCTGGAACTTGACCTGTTGCTGCAGCAACTCTTCTACATTGTGTTTGTTGATGTAGCAATTTGTCATTTCTTGGGAATTTGCCTATTTGGATTGGAATATCAGAATTCCTTTCTGAGCTCCTTCTTTTCCACTTGTCTCCATTTTTAGGCATGTTCCCTGCACAAGAAGTAACCACAATTTAAAAATCAAGTTTTCAAATCTCTTTGCTTTTTTTTTTTTTTGAACAACTAACAGAAAAACAGAAAAGTGCAAAATTTCTAGAGAGTAAAAGAAGAAAAGAATTAAAAAGGATGAAGGAAAGGAATATGCAGCGGGTTGCTTCCTACTAAATACTTGTTTTAAAGTCAGCAGCCCGACTTCGTTCTCATTCATAGCTTTTACAAGGAAATTAAGGTCTTCCCTCTGTCAAGCTCAGCTCGCCAATAATGCTTCAATCTTTGGCCATTGACCTTAAATTAGCACCTTGAATTTTCTTCCAGCAAGTCAACAACACCATTTGGGTAGACTTTGTCTACTTTGAACGGACCTGACCACCTGGACTTTAATTTATCAGGATATAGCTTCAAACGGGAGTTAAATAACAAGACTTGCTACCCAAGTTCAAAGTTTCTTTGTTGCATTTTATTGTCATGCTATTTTTTTGTTTTATCTTTGTACAACTTGGCATTCTCATAAGCAAACATCCGAAACTCTTCTAGCTTATTGAGCTACAACAACTGCTTCTCCAATAGCTTGAAGGTCAATGTTCATCTTTTTCATCGCCCAATATGCTCGATGCTCTAGCTCTATCAGCAAGTGGCATGCTTTTCCAAAGACCATCCTATATGGTGACATCCTAAGGGTGTTTTAAAGGCTGTTCTGTAAGCCCAAAGAGCATTATCAAGTCTTGTTGACCAATTTTTCCTAGTGGGATTTTCAATCTTCTCCAAAAAATTTTTGATTTCTCTATTGGAAATTTCAGCTTTGCCACTTGTTTGTGGATGGTATGCTATAGCAACCTTATGCCTCATCCCATATTTGGCCAAAAGATTCTCAAACTGCTTGCTACCAAAGTGTGTTCCCTCATCACTTATGATGGTTCTTAGAGTGCCATAGCATATAAAAATATTCTTGTGTAAGAACTTCACCACTACTTTGGAATCATTCGTGGAAAATGTCAAAGCTTCCACCCATTTAGAAATACAGTCCAAGCTACTAAGATATAAAGATTCCCAAAAGATGGAGGAAATGGCCCTATGAAGTCTATGCTCCACACATCAAATAGCTCAACTTCCAAAATATTGTTTAAGGGTATTTCATACCTTTGTGAGATATTCTCGTCTCTTTGGTATCTATCACAAGTCTTGACAAATTCATAAGTATCCTTGAAGATGGAAGGCTAATAATAACTCAATTGCAATACCTTAGCAGCCATTCTAAAACTTCTAAAATGTCCTCTGTATAGAGATGAATGGCAGTAGTGTAAGATACTATGAATTTCTTTATTAGGAATACACCTTCGCAAAATCTAATCTGCGCATTGCTTGTATAGGTAAAGCTTATCCCAACAGTAAGCTTTCACATCATGAAAGAATTTCTCTCACTGCTAGCTATTCATATCTAGTGGGAGTAATTCACTCACCAAATAATTAGCAAAGTCGGCATACCAAGGAATAGTCACCTACTGTATAACTAGAAGTTGTTCATCTGGGAATGTCTCTCGAATAGTTGCTTTGCTCTCTTTCTCATCTCTTGCTTCCAATATGGACAAGTGATCTGCAACTTGATTCTCATAGCCCTTCCAATCTTTTTTCTCCAAATCAAACTCTTGCAATAACAATATTCATTTTATCAATCTCGGTTTCGCATCCTTCTTTGCAATGAGATACTTAATTATAGAATGATTTATATAAACGGTGACCTTTGTTCCCACAAGATAGGGTCTAAATTTGTCAAAGATGAAAATAACAAAGACCAAGATAAAGTAAAGAAAGGCACTTAAATTAGAAAATTTATTCCTTTGAAACAACAATCCTAAGACTCAAAAATATACCAAATAACTCTACTTTCATAGAGTTAGCAAATAACCGGTGAAATCATTGGACTTTCGTACCTTTTAGAAGCCAAATTATGCACACCATGAGTTATTTGTCTGTCTTTGATTTTCTTATTTCGTTCTTGATCTTCTCCTTTACTGATTGAACCCAAATATCTTGATCAAACCAAGCTCTTGATACCACTTGTTGAAACACCTACACAATCAGGAACATAATACTGACCTTAATTCTACAGCGAATTTAGATCCAATTGCACAAACACAAGAAAATAAAGAACACATATATTTAACGTAGTTCAACTATAAATTGTACCCTACATCCACAAAAGATTACTTGAAAGCATTCCACAAAGAAAAAGAATAATTTATATTGTACAACTTATGTATAATCAAAAGTACCCAAAAGCCCATATGTACATTTTCTATGCTTTTTACTAACTTGAAAATCTCATGGATCCATAATTATGATTTTAGCTTTCTTTATCCTAGAAACCCAAAAAGTCCTCTCTCGACAAGCTTACATTGTTGCTCTCTTTCTCTCTTTCTCTAGTAGACTTTTTTCTGCCCCTCTCTCACACCCTATGGTTGTCCATAAGAGTCTTATTTATAGAGAAAATAAAAAAGTCCTAGTAAGAGTAAAATACTCCATCTGCCACTCATTAATCCCAAAGAGTCCTAGACTACCTAAAGACTTTTCTTAATAAGAGTCCTAATAACATAAGAGTCATAGGAATTTAATAGCCACACAACATATATATATATTATTGTTATTAGCATTAAGAAGCATTATCCAAATAATATGCATATGTCACAATAATATATGATATATGTATATATGGTAGTAAGAAGATATATCGACTCTCGTAGAAGTTTGTAAGGAGAAGCTTATCCTTTTTTTCTGTTAGAATATATATATATATATATATANTAAGTATTGTATTATCTAATTAAAATTTATCATACACGTCTTTTAATGGTAAAAGATAAAGAGAGAAAAATCATTAAATAATGTGTATTTATTTTTTTATTTAGTTTCTAACATTTTTACCTATAAAAACTCAAAAGAATTACGAAAATATAGAGATCAAGTTTTTTATCCAATTTCCATATGGTTTTTATTAGAAAAATATCATTTTTAAAAAAAAAATTTAGAAAATGCTATTTTTAAAATTGTTACTAGTTACCAGTTTTTGAAAGCTGATTACCGGTTACCAGTTACAAGTTATATACTATATATATATATATGGTCACTAGTTACAAGTTTTTGGAAATTAATTACTAGTTTAAAAATAGTATTTTTCTAAATATTTTTTAAAAATGATAGTTTTCTAATAAAAATTGTACTGGATCTAAAAAAGCACAACCCACTGTGTTTTTCAAATTTGTTTTTTGAAAATGATGTAGATGGCCTAATTTTCACTTTTTTTTCTAACTACTCAAATTATGGTATTTGTTAGATAGTTATCCAATAATAAAAAAATACATATACATAGGTTAAAAAAATACATACTAGATTATGATCCATTATATATATATGGGACTGTAGAGGTTTTTTTTATTTTTTTATTTACAATGCTATAGGGCATCAGTGGCATTTAACATCATGTATGTGACGTGAGGTGTAATCCTATTATTGAGTGATTCTAATTAATAAATTTAGGTTCCACATAATGTGTAATTATAATCAAGAATAATACTAAGGACACACACAAATTATTTATAAAAAAAAAAACAAAAACTCACACATTAACATGTCATGTATTTTAACCACCCATATTTTTTTTAAAAAGTAGGACCACACCATGTACATGAGTGATTAATATACTGTCATGTCAATATGTATAAATTTTGTGTGTAATATATGTGTGTCCCTGGCATTACTCTTAAGAATTTTCTAAAAATTTTGAAAATAGAATGATGATCAAAAAAGTTATTAGAGTTTTGACACTTTCTTTCTGCTTCAGGCTTATATAAATATATATATATATCTATATATATATATATATATATATATATATATATATATATATATCGGTACCAATTGTTTTTTACCTATGAATAATTATCAATTTGGCCAGTAAAAATTTATTATACATAATTTTTATAGTAAAAAATAAGAGAGAGAAATAGCATTAGTGATGTACGTCTTTTCAGTCACTTCATTATAACTGTTAGATTATTATTAAATAATGATCTAACGACTAAAAAAATACTTATACATAAATAAAAAAAATACTAATATACATAGATAGATGAATTTAAGAACTTATGATCCTCTCTCTTGATATATATATATATATATA
>JXTB01000041.1:1171147-1186369 GCA_002914805.1 Parasponia andersonii
AGAAAAGGTAACAAAGAAAGCAACTTTCTATCCATTAAATATTAATTGCTAATTATCTTCTTCCTAGATAGTGACAGGTAAAAACGACCACCAAATTTGATTAGGATTATTATTGTTTTTAATCAAATAATGAAGCCCACTAAACGAACTCCGGTCTCCATTCCAGATAACTCTACGGACTAATAAAGGTCAACTTTAGTCTATTCTTTGTTAGTTAATACACATTTTTTATGCAGATTATCAGCTAGGTTATTGGTTTAGATATTGACTTCTTAACTCCTTTTTATTACCAAAAAGGGGACCCTCCTAGATAATTCCGAAATGCATGTATGTACATGTAACATCATCCTAACAATAAAGCATATTGGTACTTTGTTCGAACACATATAAAGTTAATATATTACGAAATCATATGGATTAGAGAAAAAAACTGGAGGGATATTTGGGTTCTTTTGTGAAAAGGTACTGATAAATCACGAATGTAATAATAATATTTCCGTGTCAATTGTAACCATTACTCTCTTGATATATAAAATGTTAACCATATAATAACGTATGAGAAGCAAAAGGTGCTAGAAATTAAGGCCCCGTGCATCTTGGATTGGTGTGGTTATTCATGATTGCACCCTTTGGCGGACCAATATACACGATCCGTTTTAGACAACCCATATATATTTGTTATTTTGCATTATTCATAGACAACCTAGTTAACAAAAGACCAATCTATTTTACTGTTCAAATATTTTTAACACAATCATAGTGTTTTTTTTGTGTGTCCATTATACATTCTCAAACCACGATCATTTTATGAGAGAGACTAACTAGTCACTAGTGGCCTTGAGAATTAGTTCAAGCGTCACATTATAGTATAAAGCACATGTGATTATGTGAACATTAATATATATGAGCACTAAAAAGAAGTTTTCGCTCACAATTCGTAGATTTGATATTTTCCTAAGTTAAGGTTCAACTAATCCCGTAAAGGAAAAGGTGTTGTTCTTTCTGTTTTTTTTTTTTTTTGAAAAAATAATAACTTCATTAAAGAGGAATATCTTTTGCTACAACCCGAGAAATATAAAGAGGAAGTGTTGGAGCAAGTTTCTCACCAGCCGTCCACGTGTTTCTGAACCGCCGATGATGTGTTCTCCAACTGTCCACGTATTCTCACTATCCTAAAGTACTCTGAACTCCAAGCAGGGTCGGAGAGGCGGGGGTGGCTACCTACAAAGACTCTCCGATGCTTAAGTCAGTAGTTTTTCTTTGATACCGGGTAGCAAGAAATTAGTTCAGTATGAGTATATATTTGTTTCTTGCTCATAAGCTTTCTTTATATATTTTCTTTTTGTAAGCATACATGCCCCTCTCGGGAATGCATGACTCTTATATAAATAGTCCCGAGATTGTGAACTATACGGGTCTTAATCTCAGGACTGAGTACCTTTCTCCTCAAAATCTTTTTCAGAAGTCACGGGCCGAGATTTCCGTGATTTCCTCTGTATCGCCGTAGCCTGATTTCCGCCGTCTCTTGCGGCTTAAATCTGTCAGGGGTGAGATTTGGGTAAATCGCCATTCTGTCAGGACGGCTTGCCCCTCGCGCACGCCTACCAAGGATCGCATTAAATGCTCTGTCTGAGTCTGAAATCGTGAGTTGCTTTCCATTGTATTCAGATGGAGAACCCTTGGGGCTTCCGACCCCCTCAACTATCGAGGTAAGGGCCATTGTACTCAGGTGGAAGACCCTTAGGGGTTCTGACCCCTAGCTGTCCAGGTTGGGGTCGGACTGGGCCAGACTGTCCAGGGTCTGTGATGGGCTCGGCCCTAACTTTGAACGGCCCAATGGCCGACTGTGAGATCACGTGCGACCCGTGTGGCCTTCCACGTGGCGTATGGCTTGGGAACGGGTCCCATAACTGCCCCCATTTCCCTACTTGATGGATTCGCATCCATCAAGTGGGAAAATCGTCTCTCCGTTCCTCCAATCTAGGGAATGCACGTGGTTCCCTTCTTACCAATGCGGAGGCACGCCATCTCATATCACGAAATCAGTTTGAATTTTGAAGTTCCGACTGTTCGATCTCCCTTATTCTCCCTTTTTCCAGAAAGAACTCTTCGGCTTCTCCTCTATAAAAGCGCAATTGCGTTCATTTGCCACTTTACTAAAATTTTCAATCATTCCAGTCTCATAAAATCCTAGGGTTTCCGCTTCCTTCCCCTCTAAAAACTTTCACTCTTCCAGTCGCGTTTCGGAACAATGGCTTCAAGTCAAAACCATGAATTGCACCCTGTTATGGATTCAGAGCTGGATTCATTGAGGAGGCAGCTCTACCTCCTTGGAAGAGTGACGCTGCAATGGATTGAGGGCCCTGCGGACTAGTACCTTCGTCCTTGTGCCCCCGAGGGTTCCATCGTCCTAGGCAGGAAGCATCTGGACTGGCTGCGATTCCCTCTTCCTCCCCTAATCCACTAATTCTTTGCTTTGACGGAAATCCATCCAATGCAGCTGAATGCAAACGGGATCATGATTCTGATAGGGCTTTCTGCCCTGTTAGTTATCTATAACATGCATATTGACCTGGAGGTGGTCTTTTATGCTTATAAGCTTATCCTCATCCCCAAGAAGGGCTCCTACCCCACCTTCTACCTCCAGCCGCTGCCAGAGTGTCACATCTTTTGGGGGTTGCCGCGGTCAGACAAACAATGGGACTCTCACGCTAGGCTATATGCCGTTGGAGGGGCGTGGTGCTCCCCTTGGGTGAACGGAGAGCATTTCTAAGTCCCCTCAATCTTCCTGCAGAGTAAGTGTTAGGTCGTGATCTTTGGGTCTGCGCCTTCTCCCGATATTATTGCTCATGTTATTTTGTCTTGTGCAGCCTCGGCAAAAGAAAACAGGTTTGAGCCGCATTTGTCGGCAGGGCAGCTCAAAGGCCTGGAGGGGATCATAATCTTCAGCTTTCCGGGGGAATGCAGGCACATTCAGGCCGTCCTCAACCCCCTAACGATGAACCTGATGCCCAGAATGGTTTCATACCTCCCATTCCCCTTGGATACCTTGGGTCATCACCAAACATCTGCGGAGCCAACTCGACGCCTCTGCCCTAAATCGATTTCGCCGGGACAAAAATGACCAAATCACCATGGCGAGTCAGCAGGTTACGGCTTCAAGCCAGTTGGCAGGCACCAACGATCTAGTGGCGCCGTCCAACCATGAGCTCGAGGAGGCCGTGAGGCTTGTAGCCAAGGAGTGCGTCAGGCTCCGCAAGGAAGAAAACGCCGCTCCCAAGAGGGCTAGGAGTAAGTTCATTTTCACATCTTTGAGTCCTTGTGGGTCGGACTGTGACCGCGAGCTAATCTCGTTATTTGTTCTTCACAGGTTCTGAGACGGGCCCGTCAGCTGGCCCCTCACCCGTCAAGGGGAGAGCCGCGACACCTAAAGCTCACGCCAAGGCACCTGCTGGCCGGTGCCTCGTGGTGCTTTCAGGAGGAGAAAAGCCAGCGGTCCCCCACTCCGATGCAGGTGGATCTCCATCCGGGGGACCATCTGCCACCCGGATCGTGCGCGAGGAAGAGACAGCGCCGAGTCCAGCTGGGGAGTCTGCTACAATGATCTCGTCCACCCCTGACTCTGGTTCGAAATCGAGTGCTGTTAGCCTCGGTAGAGAGATCGTCGAGCTCAGTGGAGGAGCTCCGAGATTGAAATCCAAACTATCCTCCCCTCCTCCGGTCCCTACAAAGCGGCAACGTGAGGTCGGCTCATCCAACGAGGAAGAGGGCTGGGTGGAGAAGAAGGGGCAGGGTCGCCCCATCGTCGTCCTGACAGAACGACAATTTACCCAAATCTCACCCCTGACAGATTTAAGCCTTAGGAGGTGGCGGAAATCAGGCTATGGCGATACAGAGGAGATCACGGAAATCTCGGCCCGTGACTTCTGAAAAAGATTTTGAGGAGAAAGGTACTCAGTCCTGAGATTGAGACCCGCATGATTCACAATCTCGGGACTATTTATATAAGAGCCATGCATTCCCGAGAAGGGTATGTACGCTTACAAAAAGAAAATATATAAAGAAAGCTTATGAGCAAGAAACAAATATATACTCATACTGAACTAATTCCTTGCTACCCGGTATCAAAGATAAACTACTGACTTAAGCATCAGAGAGTCTTTGCAGGTAGCCACCCCCACCTCTCCGACTCTGCTTGGAGTTTAGAGTACTTTAGGATAGTGAGAACACGTGGATAGTTGGAGAACACATCATCGGCGGTTCAAAGACACATGGATGGCTGGTGAGAAACTTGCTCCAACAGTTTGGCACCGTCTGTGGGATCACGTGCGACCCGCGTGGCCTTCCACGTGGCGTATGGCTTGAGAACAGGTCCCACAGGAAGTTCTAAATCGTAAAACATAACATCTTTAACATTAATATAGTTTTTGGCGAGTGAATATACCACTTCGTTCCCAAATCAAGGAGTAAAGCGACAAGAACTATCCTCGCAACTTTTTAAGAGGGACTTGACATTCCTAACAATGAGATCATTAGATGATAGACCACCAATAAAGTTCACCACCCAATAGCCAACTGTGAATCACTTTCAACAAATTGAATTACGAACTCTTTATGAAGAAGAAAACGAATACCTTCTCTAAGAGCCAATAACTCAGCGGTTAAGGGCTCAAAAAGGCCATTAATAGGTTTGCTCATAGCAGCACAAATTATACCAGTGGCATCTCTGATAATGGCTCCGATTCCAATGAAGTCCTTGTTAAAAAAGCAAGCAGCATCCACATTTAATTTAAGGTAACTTGGAAGGGGTAATTCCCAAGGAATGACATTCGTCACTGAAGATCGAATGAGATGCTCAATTTTACACTTCACTAGCTGAAATTCATTCAGAAAAGGAACCACATCAGATATAACATGCAAAGGAGTTTTAGAGTATTTGCCGAATATCACATTATTTCTTTCTCTCCAAAGACTCCAAAAAACAGTAACAAAAACCTCAAATTCAGCATTAGTCAAGCAGTCATACAAAAAAAGAAGAAGGTAACTCAAAGAAGGCTTTTTAAAGAGTTTTATATGGTTCCACTAGCAACTATATTCCTAAGTAGACGCAAGGAATTTATACTCAACCAAAGCATGCAAGCTAGTTTCCATTGCCTCACTACATCGAACACATGAGTCGTTGCAAGAAATTCCTTTTTTTGGAAAGATTGGCCAGCGAGGGAAGAATGTCATGAAAGCTTCTCTAAAGAAAAAATTTAACTTCATTAAGAATATTGAGACGCCACAAGAAATTTCACCAACGAGATAACCCAGAAGGATGAGAAGGGCCATTTACAAATGAAGCTTCTCTGATTGCATTGTAGCTAAATTTGACATTGTAGCTGTTTTTAGAATCGAAATATCAGGTTAAGACATTTGTAGTTAAAGATAATCTCAAAAAAAAAATGCCAAGGATGACATCCTTGTCAAAGTCCTAAAAAAAGTTGCTAATCAACTCGCTAATCAACTCTAGATTTCAGTACAAGAAATTATAATCAAGTAGATACTAAAAAATTTTTTAAAAAAAAAAAAAAAAAAAAAAAAAAAAAGGTGTTATTCTTAATTATAACTTTAACGATGGACTAGTCCGTACTTGCGTTATCCCAAGCCAAATTAACCGACCACTTTCTCTTTAGTAAAGCATTATATGGAAAACAACATGTCGTCTAATAAAAAGAAAAAAAGAACTGCGGGACAAGGTTAGGGCCATTTTTGTACCCGCGCATTGAACATTAATTTTGGTCATGTTCTCTGACCACATATATCTATGTGCACGTATTACCCAGCAAACGAAGAATTAAATTGTGCCATGTGTACAATAATGGATCGAATGGATCTCACGTTATAAGAATTCAAGACTTCTTAAGCCCCACGAGTATGGTATTTATATAAGCAACGTTATGGTGTACTATTAGCGTCCAGCATCATAATGAGATAATGAGATGTCTGTTTGTTACTGAATGATTTAATTAATAAACTGAGTATCAAATGGGCTACACTTGAATTATAATTATGATTAACTGGTGATAAACTGACACATCATTGTGATGCTAGGTACCATTGGTATCCTATAACATTATTCTATTTATATAAATCATGTTTGAGATGGTTTCCAAAGCTCTTTTTGAAGTTTAAAAGTTATTTTTGAAGATGTTTAAATGAATTATTAGAAGATCTTTTTTTAATTAGAAGACATCCTTAATGAAGTATGGACCTATTAATTTTTCTAGGAAGATTTTCTTGAGCTTTTATTTCAGAAAGTAAAAATTATCCTAAACGAGCTCATAACTTATAATGTATGGCACCAATTTAGTAAGTTTTATTTTTAATCTATACTTGATTATCATTTTATTCAATTAAAATTTATCATAGATATTTTTTTATAGTAAAAAATAAAAAAGAAATAATATTAATGATATATATTTTTTTATAATAAAAAATAAAAAATAATATTAATGATGTATATTTTTTTATGCACATAATTATAGATTGTTGAATCACCGTTAAACGATATAACGGTAAAAGGAAATACGTATAGGCAACATAAATGTACAGATGTATACATATAAAGAGGGAGAGTGATGGTGTCTCGGATTTAGTACTAGGTGCATTCCTTTTGTCACATTTTGCAAAAGCACGTTAATCATAATCCAAAGACAATAAACTGGACTCGTTATTCCTGTTGCGTTAATCCTTCAGATTCAACAATCGATGGGCTTCTCTCTAAGCAAATACTTTATCCTCCCAATAAGCTTGTGTAAGTACAAATTGTTCATGTACTCATGAAGTAGAGTACTTAAAAATCTCTTCGTACGTAACACCATATCTGCTAGGAAGAAAAAATGTCTAGCCGGAAATGCGATATTCATGCCTATCCGAACACAATGACTAATCCAAACGAAACATGCCAAACATTGTCTGTAAATTTTGGGCTTCATTTTACTCATTTTACTTCGTGACCATGGCACAAATCTCATAGATATATGTCCAACTAAAGGCCCGTTAAATACCATGGCACAAATCTCATAGATATATGTCTAACAAAAGGCCCGTTAAACATTCAGTACCAATAACACCCCTTAAAGCTCAGAATCCACTTTCATCACTATTTTCTTTTATTTTTCCTCACACATTCGGTCACTCTCTCTTTTACGGTGTAGATCACAACCATGAATAAAGGCTTTACCTCCACAACTCCTACTAGATCTTGACGATGGTCGAAGGTTTGCCGATTTCAACAAAAATCGAACGCCCATCAAATTTCAATGAAAACCAAAAGCACGCCGAATCTTGACAAACATCAAAGACCCTCAGATCTCAATGAAGATCAAAGGAATGTCATTGATGATTGAAGGTCCTGCAACAAATTTTTAGTGGTAGAAAGGTATATCAACTTTAATTTAATTATTGTTTATAGATATATTCATATTCAATTGTATTTTTTTAGATTTTAGTTTTATTTAAATTAAGTTTGATTTTAGGATTATATTTTTGTAATATAAATTTTCTTAAATTGTGGCTTATTTTACTCTAGATATGATAGATATATTTAGTTTATATAGGAGATTATTTGAATTTCATATTGTGTTTGATTCATAATTTTGTAACTATGGTATATCTTTCTCTAGTTGTGGTATATGATTTTTTTAGCAAATATATTATATTTTTATATTGATATATCTTATTCTAGGGGTTCTAGTGTTTGGTTAATGAATTGCTATTTTAGTTCATGATTACGATAAAAAAATAAAGATTTTTGATATTGTTTGATCTAATTTGAATTATATAAAGTTCTATTTATAGTTTTTTTTATACGTACATGATTTTTTAAGTAGTGTATATTATATTTGTATCTTAGTATATCTCATTCTAAATATCTCATGCATATTATTAAATATGTGAATGGTTGTTTGATGAAGTAATGTGATATTAGTTTTTTCTAAAAGTAAATCAAATTTTTTCTTCCAATATGACTATAGATAATAATAAATATTATTTTACGAATCTTTTGCTTTTCTTTTAATTCTTTTTATGGTCAATTTTTCTCTTTTTGTATTGCATTTTAACGCTAACATAATGTAATCAACTTGTCATTGTAAGTTATTATTTTTATTATTCTAATGTAGGTTAAATCATAATTTGTATTTTCTCATTTAATGTGTTGGTTTATAGGTATCTGGTTTATAGAATATTATTTTTCTCAATTGCACACATTTATGAGTTAAGTGCACACATTCATGTAATACCCAATTCTATTTCGTTTATGAATTTTTCATTGTCATTTATAAATAATAAGATGAGTTCATAAATTATATTCTATTGATTTTAGGTTTATTATTTTTTCAATACTTGGTGCTATGAACTGATTTCTATACAATATTTGTTTTAACTATATAATTGTGTGTGGTTCATAGTTGTCAATTTAAAAGGTAAGTTCACGTAATATCCAATTCAATTTGGTTCATAAATTTTTCAAAGCAGTTTATGGTTTTTTCATAGTGGTACATGAAAATTTTCATGTTAGGTCAAGAATTTTTCAAAGTGGTTCATGAATTTTTAAGTATTTTTTTAATTTGTGTTTAGTTAATAAGTTTATGTGTTTCATTCATAACCTTGTATATTTACTTCATATATTTGTAGAATTCCAATTAAAATGGAGTACATTATACCAAAAACTAAGCAGTTAAATTTCTTGTAGTACTAGTTGTTTACACAATAATGATATCAAATCTCTTAGAATCTACAACTTTTTATGAAGAGATAAAACAAATCAACCAAGAAAACTTCACACTGAACTTGTAGAAGATATTGAAATACAATGAAATGGGTAAGAGAACTCTACAAAATCAATATTAGTGTATAGGAAATTGGCTATAGTACATGACTTTTAATACTTGGTATATGACTTATGAACTTAGTTTGATACCTTAGTGTGGTATATGCTAATTTGTACGTAATATATGGTTTTTAATGTCTAGTATATGATTTATAAAATCTGACAATTTCTCTTATTAAAACAATATCGATTGAGGAATGTTTGTAATAAAAAGAGCGGAGATATTAATAATGAATATCGACACAAATAAGGTAACACAAGAGAAAATAGTATTCTCTCAGCAGAAGATGATCGTAGAACTTTATCAATAGGCCGATAACAAGATGATGACAGAGTACATAAATGATACAGAAATACAAAAGTGAAAGTAATACAAAACATATGATCTTGTTTTGATTTAAGAAAAATAATTTAGTTTTTTGGGTTTACAATGATTATTGGACTGAATATTTTTAATTGTGAACATATTGAATATTAAATAATTTTCTCATTGGTTCATATGTTTTATGTAGCATAAGTTCATATAAATATAAATTATTAATTACTTGTTTCTACTTATTCAGTTTTTAAAAAAAAAATTAAAACTATTCAAAAATGATAATGTATATTGAAAAAAAAAAATTCTCTCTTTATGGTATATAATCTTTTATATTAGGTACATAAGATTTTTTTCATGGTTCATACTAATACAAAATAGGTATATAACTTCTAATACTATGATAGGATCTGTGAAACGGGGCACTATACTCAAATACCATAATCCAACTAAGAAATAGTACGTAAATTTATTATTTTGAACATGGTATATATGTTTATATATACAATGACTCAACTCAAAAAATTACCCATAATATTTTTCTTTTAACTTCTTCATAAGATTTTGACGATAATATATGTGTGTTCATGCATAATCAAGTATATATATATATATAATGATAATTTTTTTGTTCCATCAATAAAAAACAAATTCAGTAATATAGCAAATAATGAATTTAATATATAACCTCGTTTACCATGACAAAATTTTTATATACTAAGATAAAAAAATTTATGTACATGAAAGTGTAAAAATTTAGAACGAAGATAACAATATCAAATATTTGAAGTAATGAATCTACTATATAATTATATATACCAAGACAAAAAAATTCTTATATTTAAATATAGAAAAAAAATCTTCATTTCAAAACAAAAGAAATTACGAACTCAATACAAAAAAAAAAAAGTAATGATCTTTATATCCCATCAACTGATATTATAGGCCTACAATAACGTAACCCTTTAATAGAAGCTCTAAACGCCATAAAAAGATACTTAAAATTCTCATCTTTATCAACTTCATAATCAATATATGAACTGTATAAAGAACTCAAGAAATAAATATTAATAAAAACATACATCACATATACTAATTCAGAAGGTACATACACACAATATACCAAGTTATAAAATCAATATACCAAGCACAAAAAACCATGTACCACAAAAAAACCAGAACATAAAAACAATATACCTGGATTCAGACTCTTAATCAATAATAACAAAATAATTAATATTAAATCAATAATAACCACAGAACATATACCACCACAAAAAAAAATATATATATATACCTAGAGTAAAAATATATGAATCAAACAAGAGAACAGTAAACCAACAACCAGAGAATAATAAGCTCATATACCATATCAAAAATCGTATATACTACTAAATAAATCATATATACTACGATAAATAAATGATAAACTATTACTAAAAAAAAAAACCAATAAATAGTAATACAATATGCTATCAAAAAAATCACATATACCACTACAAATATCGCATATACTATGACTAAAAACTAATAAATTATTACCTATTATTGAAAAAAAAAATCAAAACACACAACAATGTACAAAAAGCTACTCATACCTAACAAAAAAAATTATACTTGAATTAACATTAATTATAACACAAATTACAAATTAAAATGAAAATTCCCAAAACTAATACACAATAAAATCAACTAAAGATCAAAAAACAAAAACAAACCTATATAGGAACAAACTCTAGAACAGTTCGATCAATGCAAATCGAAAAATAGCTAAAAACAACGGAGATCCGAAAAGATGAACCAAACAATGCCAGAGAACACAAAAACATCAGAGATTCGAAAAGATGAACCAAACAATGCCAGAGAACACAATGATGAACCAAATAGCGTCAGAGAGAGAGAGAGATATATACCGGAAATAATGAAGATATACCGGAAATCCGAGGAGAATAATAGAGATTCAAGAAGGACAGTGAGCAAGATTAACGGATGAATGAGTGATGAGATTAGAGAGAGGGAAGGACTAACAAAAAGAGAGAGAACAAGAAAAAAGATTGAGATTAGGAAAAGTAAAAATAAAAAGAAAAACTAAACATTTAATTAAGAACAAAATAATAAACAAAAATATATCAGCTGGACTTTTTAAAAATTGGACATATAGCTATAAAATTAAAATTTATGACATATACTTAACAAAATTTTTAAAAGTGGACATATATCACATTTTTTCAAAATAGTAAACAAAAACATACCAGCTATAAACTTTTTAAAAGTTGAACATATAGCTATAAAATTAAAATTTTGGACATATACTTAACAAAATTTAAAAAAGTGGACAGATACCACGTTTTCTCAAGGTTAAACTTGGGACCAAACAGGAAGGAATTAAACAATAGGCCCAAATCCAATAAGTGAACATTTGGCCAGAGTGTGAGGCCCACTAGCATTTTTTTTTTTTTTGAAAATTAACGAAAGAATGTACGAAAGTACGAAACAGAGAGAGTTCAGGGATTTGAGTCAGTCAGTGGGTGAATTGATACGTCAAGGAACGATAATGGAAATTAGGGTTCCACCACTGCTCAACCCCGTGAGCCCTTCGAAAATCCGGCGACGGAGTCTGATTAACGGTCAAAAGCGCCGAAGGGATCAGATCGTACGGCTCCGAATCCTTCCCCATCGCACCGGACAAAATGCTCTCCACAGAACTCATCGTCGCCAGCCTCCCGATCCCACCAGCTCCGATCTCCTCCATCTTCTTCCTGTGCTCAAAATACCCAATATACCCCGAGCATATGTGGTCCGCCGGGTTCACGAACAGGTACGGAAACCAACCCGATAGAGCCGCGAACGAGTCCCAATCTCGGGCCGCCTGGCTCTGGCTCTGGCGGTGATGGTGACGATGAGGCCGACCGTCCTTAACGACGGCGCTTAGCCCCGCCTTCATCACGCTCCCGGCGATTCGGATCCCGTTTCGGACCCTCTCCTCCTTGATCCGCTCAATTGGCGCGGATATGAACGGCGGGTTGAAGAGATAGGTCTCCAGGGGAAGGCCCATCCTGGCCATGCTCTTCCCTGCGAGCAATCCGATCGCCGAGCCCAGGGAGTGGCCGGCCAACCATACGTTTCCGGCGCCGGCGACAGAGACGAGGCGGTGGATCGTCTGGGTGGCGAGCTGGACTCGGGAGCTGTGGTGGATTCGGTTGAGGATGCATTGGAGGTCGAGCTTGAGGTCTCTGGATCTGGTGTCGGGCTGGGTTAGGGTTCCGCGCAGAGCAACGACGTATTTGGGGGGTTTCGAAACGGTGTCGTTTGTTGGGAACAAGTCGGGGTAAGATGGGTATTTGAACTCGTAAACGGCGCCGAAGAATGAGTGGTCGACATGGTCGATGAGGACGTGGTTTAGGTTGAAATGGAAGAATTCCCAGTATGGTGGGGCCTCGGCTTGAGGCCCTTGGCGATTCTCTTGCCTGTCTCGTTCGATTTTGTATGCCCCTTCTACTAAGCTCGCTGCTATGGCTCTTCTGTGATGTGTGTTTTTCCTATGAAAAAAATTGAACCCTTATTGGATGAAGAAGTTTGTATGTGTATATATATATACAGGTATGTATGTATGAATGTGTAGGTCTGAATATTGAGATTACCAGTCCACAGAAGTGAGATGTGAAGGTCCTGTCACTCTGAAAACGTCCATTGGGGAGGACATATTTCTCTAAATAATTTCCTTTGGGGAGAAGAAAGAGTCTGTTTGGGAAAAAAAAAAAATAGAGAGAGCGAGGAGAAGAAGAGAGATATTGATTAAAATGAACAATCTATTGATATTTGTCAAGAATTAATTATATGTGGATGGAAAAATCGAAACCTACAAATTATTCAGCTAAACATGATAGGTATTCATTAGGGAGTTAAAAAACTTTGCATTAAAAAGCTTTGAAATGAATTTAAACTTTTAAAAGAAGCTAGTGAGTAGAGGAAAATAAAAACGTACCTTTAAAAGAAGAGAAGCTAATAAAAATAGTTAAACACCTCAATCAACTTGACCTTTCTTTCTGTGATGAACTCAGAGAGAGAGAGAGAGAGAGAGAGAGAGAGAGAGAGATTGCCAAGTTTCCATTAGAAGAAGCAAATACATAGGGAAAGACTTTTCTGAGAACCGAAGAGGAAAAAATAAGTACAAGTTGCCAAATTGGGTCGTGATCCTAGGGTCGATGAGCGATTTTATATTATGTTACAAAGTCGTGAACCAATGAAATTTCAGAAATTTGATAGAGTCAAACATATTCCGTACACAAGGCAAACAATAGTAATTAGTAAACGGAGAAAAAGCTTTGGGAATTCGCCTACTCGGATATTATTAGTAGGTGAAAAGAATATAATTAAATTACAGCGTTAGTCATGGTGACGTTGTTGTGACTTTTTAATCTAGGATTAGTCTGACATTCTGACTTAAATTTATATAGTCTAGATTGACGTACATGTAAACTGTTTTTTTTTTTTTTTGAAGGAAACGTATAAGTAACTGTTGTGATTGAACGAACGAGTAGAACTATATATTTGTAATTCACTAGGTCATTTCTTTTTGTCGATTAATGATCTTGATTCAATAAAATGATTGATACATGGTTTCTTACTCCGAACATTCAGCTTAGCTGTTGTTCCACTTCTGCTGCACGCCTGCACTTTTATAGTTAATGTTTTGCCATGTTTCCTAGCTGCTGTCGTTTTTAGATTTTCTGGTTTTTTTAAATTCTGTTGTCGTTTTTAAAGTTCTATGTCGTTTTCAAATTCTTTTAATACTATATTATCTCAGTCATTCTCCTCATCTATTTCGTGGTTATATTATTTTGTCGTTATCCTAGCTAGGTTTATGTCGTTTTATATATTGGTGGTCGTTTTCGTAGTTTAACCTCGTTTTCACCGTCTCTTGTCGTTTCCCCAATGTATGAATAATAATAATATGGTATAATAGTAGCGAAAAAAATGGAGATGCGGGGAATCGAACCCCGTGCCTCTCGCATGCAAAGCGAGCGCTCTACCATATGAGCTACACCCCCAATTTGCTTGCAACTCGTAAATGATTTTAAATGTTATGTATATATATTTTACTGGCAATTATGCACAACATCCTCGTTTATTGGTGGTGATAACTGATACGCTGAAAATCAAGGTATTTATTTACGTTCTTAACCGGGGAAAAAAAAAAAAAGAAGAAGAAGAAGAAGAAGAAAACGACCAAGATAGTTAAAAAATAAAATCTCCCAAATCACGAACAAGGTATAAATAAAATCACAAAAATTTAATCATAACCATTAATTTTTGTTTAACTCTTCTTCACTATCATGTTTCATAAGATACTATACACAGATCTGAAAAAAGTATTCAAAATCTGATACGAAAATTTTCAATTTGTAATTTTTAAATTCCCGTTGACGTTTCTTTTTCTTTTTTTTGAGTTTATTATTTTGAAAGGGGCCTTTTGCTTCATTCATTAGTTTCTTTAGAGAAAATTAGGCCAAAAGTAGTCCTTTTTAGTCGAAATTTACATTCATATATCTATTTTTTTTCTTACGTCAATAATACTTTCCATCTAAATTTCGTTACAACCGTTAAATTTCTCCATTAAATACTACCTCGTTATATACACATCAACATCTGAGATATTAGGCTAAATCAAATAAATTCAGAAAATAAAGAAGATTAACCATTACTCTCCTCTTCTTCACTCTCTCTATGTCGACTAGTCCACCATTAACATTGGAGAAGAACCCATCTGCATTTCTCATCTTTGCAATTATGGCATCTGTATTGTCGGGTCAGACCAACTCGAGCTCAAAGGGATTCGATTTAGCTTCAGATGATGTTATCTGCTCGTACAAGGATTGCAGCAACCATGACTCCTCTAGTGGCAGCCATAGCGATCTCGTCATCAGTTCTAGTTTGAGCAAGGGACTATACTCTGCTTCAAATCTCGCGTTTTGCTTATTCAGTTGTGATTTTTATAGATGACAATATATATATATATATATATATATAT
>JXTB01000041.1:1200002-1220958 GCA_002914805.1 Parasponia andersonii
ATATATATATATATATAAACGAATGGCTGATGATGAAATGGATGATGATGAATTTTGATGGAAATGATAAAGAGTTATATCACGGAGGAGAGAGAATGAATGGGAATAAAAATAAAGGATAAAGGAAAGCCTTTTAATATTGATATTAAAACACTCGAGAGATGTATATCAGATTATTTCCTCCTTTACAAAGCTCATATATGCCTTATATAGGCAAACTTTCAAACGGTGGAAACAGTGTAGCGGCAAGGAGGAGGTTTAGGTCTAAAAGGCAAGTGACAACTAAAGGCCATGTGTCTTCTTCTAATTGTGTGTGCCCAAGAGTTTGACACATAAGTTTGATGAAAAATTATTATTTTTATATCCTGTATTTTGACACTTTGTTCAGTTTATACCTTCTATTTTGATTATTATCAATATTGACCCTTAAATTTCATATTTGTTATAAATTTATACTTTGATATTAATTTAGAACAGTTAATTTACCAATATGATTTAATAAATTTGTTCTCGGATCAGTTTTTATATAGTTTATTTTCAATTTTTTAAATGGCAACTTGGTAAATTAACTGCTCTAAATTGGTGTCAGGGTATAAATTTGTAACAGATTTCAAATCTAAGGGTCAATATTGATAATAATCAAAACAGAATGTATAATTTGAACAAAATATCAAAATACAGGGTATAAAAATGATAATATCCCTAAGTTTGACACGTAAGTTTGGAAACGAGTGTCCAATGTTAGCTTGACAAGTGGCCCATTTATTTTATGACACATAGTAACATATGGATGTGATATAATTTTGGCAATCTTCTAATAAGAAATTGACACTTGTCATGGGATGTAAAAATATTCACTTGTTCAATGTATTTTTTTGACATATCATCTTTTTATAATTGACCCCACATTGTATAATTATCACATTATTTATGACTCAATATTTTAGATAATGACTAATTATTAAAATTTGTCACGCCCTTAAACATCAATTTTTAAAAATCGGTAATAAGTAACCATTTTAAAAATAGTACTTTTCTAAAAACTTTTTTAAAAATGATATTTTTTTAATAAAACCAATACACAAATTGGAAAAAAGAACCGACCTGCGTATTTTTGTAATTATTTTAAGTTTTTATAAGTAAAAGCTAAAAACCTTTTGTCACTTTGTCCACTCTTAAAAAAAATTTCTGACTTCATCACTTCTAAGCAAGGATTAAAATATCGATGTTGATGTCGAGGATTAATTTTACGGATATTGTCGAAAATATTTTCAATATCGAAAATATTCCGAAAAAATACCGAAATTTGTCTTAAAACTCAAAATTTTCAAGAAAAATCTAAAAAATATTAAAATAAGTGATATTGCATAATTTATATTAGTTTTTATTTAAAAAAAAACTTATTTATACTTTATAAGAGAATAATATACGTATATAGTACAAGAATGGCTGAATTTTATTTCATATATAGAACAATTTTAAAATCATTTTGCATATCATACTATTTTATTTAATAAATCTTATATAAGTATCTTATAAATTGTAACTAGTTCTCAATTACATTGAAAATAAATAAAAATCAATGATAATATAGAACTTTTCAAATACATTCAAGGGATAACTCCAAAAAAAAAAATACCTTGAGATTTGGGTTCTGTATTTTAAACCTAAAAATTTGGATTCTGCAAAATAATATCCTAAGATTAAGAATTTCTGAAAATTAATACTCTGAGTTGACTTTTTGAATAATTTTATCTGATAAAATACAATAATATCCTCAAAATTAAGAAGAATAATAAGGATTAATCTAGTTTTAATAGAGGATATTATTATTTTTTCGTTGCTGAAATTGGTCAAATAGTTTTTCTAGTGTATTAAATTTCAAAAATTTTTAATCTCAGTATATTATTTTACAAAGTCCAAAATTCAAGGTTTAAATTATAGAAAGCTCAAACTTGAGTGCATTTTTTTTTTACAATTTACCCATTTAATATCAAAATGAGTTTCTATGAGGTTAAAAGTCATAAGAAAAATTCTTATCTTGGTCTAAACAATATCTTTTCTAAGTTATTCTGTCTGAGTAGTCTTGAGATAGTTATTTATGTAACATATATATGTTGACTGATTTTTTTCTAACAATATACCTTATAAATTGGGTAATTTAAGTTTACCCAACTTAATGAATATAAATATTCTCATTAAATATAAATAATTCTAAAACTTTATCGACATATTGTAGAAAGAGAACTATAATTTATTTTTGTATTATTTACTACAAATTTTTATAAAGTAAAAAAGAAAAAAAAACTTAGAAAAAAATCGATATTTCTATCGACATTTTAAAATGTCAATGACATTGTCGCAACAATATCCATAATGTTGTATTATTTTATTTAATTCCAAAATATTTTTTCTAGAAAAGGAATATTCCTTTTATCCCATCTTTTTCTACGAGGCATTTTTCCTTAATCTATAAGACTTTGTTCTACAAGGCATTTATGCCTTAGTTGCAAGTCTTTTTCTCTTCTAAATACTATATATATATATATATATATATATATATATATGGAAGGAGTAGAAAATAGTGAGAGAGAGAGAGAGAGAGTTGATTGCTCTTTTGGCTTGGTTGTATAAGGAAAAAAAAAAAGAGAAAGAGAAATAAAAGAGAAGCTCATTTGTCTGCATAGTTTTATATATTGCTAGAGATATTTTCCTTGTGGTATCGTTGTCTACTCTTCGTCTTTAGGAATGCGCCCTTAGACAAAGGTTAGTCGTTGTATTTTGGAGAGAAGACTCTCGTGAATCCTATTTTGCACCCTGACACTATCTGAGAGGGGCAGAATTTTTCCTTACGAACAGTGCTTGTCACGCCTCGACTATAGTTTGTTCACGCCTCGACTATAGTTTGTACTTATTTAGTGTTTATTGTTTATTATCTATATTGTAAATGTTATCAGTTGTTTCTATTGCAGCTTCCATACTTGTCATTATTTTTCAATAAAACTCCAACAATCGTAAAGAAAGATGTCTATGGATGCTGCTTTAATTGCATTGAAGACATTATCTAACACTAAGAATATTCAACCATTTGATGGAACTCACTTCAATCATTGGCAAGGAAAGGTCCATGATACTCTAGAGGTACTAAATCTTGCAAAGTACTTGACTTAGAAACAACCGGTAGAAGGCATTGAAAATTATGAAAAATTACTGGATGACTAGAAAAAGGTGAATAAAGTATGTTGCCACACTATATTGAGTACCTTATCAAATAAACTATATGATGTTTACTGTCCTTATAAAATTGCTCATGAAATTTGGGAAAATTTGAATAAGGAATATATGGTAGAAGATGCTAGTGCACATAAATATACCATAGGTAATTTTTTACATTTTTAAATGTCTAATGAGAAAGATATTTCTATTCAAATTCATGACTATATACTTCTTAATGGTCTAAAAAATGAAGAAATTAATTTACCTGATGCATTTGTAACTGTTTGTTTGATTGAGAAACTGCCAGAGTCTTAGAAAATTTATAAGAACAATATGAAGCATAAAAGAAAATAAATGAGTCTTGAAGATGTAATTATTCATATTCGAATTGAGGAGTAGAATAGAAAGAAAGATATGGGTGACAAAGCCAAAGAATTAATTTCCAAGGCTAATGTAGCTGAGAGCAATACGAGTAAAACTAACCCTAAGAATGAGCGTCCTGCTCATAAACCTAACAATAATAAGTATAAGAAAAATAACTCAGCCTTTAAGAAGAAAGGTAATTGCTTTATTTGTAGCAAGTCTGGACATCATGCCACTACATATTATAAGAGACACAAAACAACTGAGAAAAATTCTCCTAAAGTCAACTTGGCTAAAGGAGAAGATTTCATTACAGCTATTGTGGTTTGTGAAGTGAATGTGGCTGTTAGGAATAATGAATGGGTGGTAGACTCTAAGGCTACCGAGCATATTTGTGGTGACAAAAATACTTTTTATGACTATATACGAATAAGGGAAGGAGAAGAACAAGTCTTATCGGTGATTCAAGACCTGCTCCAATTTTGGGGAAAGGAAAATTTTTTCTCAAATTTATTTCTGGGAAATTCTCTCATTAAGCAATGTGCTTCATATTCCCAACATCTGCTATAATCTTATGTCTATTTTTATTCTAGAAAAAGTAGGGGTTAAAGTCTCTTTTGAGATAGATAAACTTGTACTAAGTAAGAATGAGATGTTTGTTGGGAAAAAGGTATTGTTCTAATAATTTATTCATGCTCATTATGCTCAATGTTGTTATGAATGAAAATACATCTTCTTCTATTTATATTGTTGATTCTCTTGATTTATGGCATAGTATACTCAATCATGTGAATTTTTCTTATATTAAAGAATGAAGCAACATGTTTTATTGTTTGATTTCTCTAGTTTAGAGATAGAGAAATGTAATGTGTGTATTGAGACTAAATCAACAAAAAAAAGGCATATAAATCTGTTGAGTGAGAAACTCAATTACTCAATTTGATTCATAGTGACTTAGGTGATCTTAAGCAAATAATGTCGAGAGATAGTAAAAGATATTATGTATCTTTTATTGATAATTATTCTAGATATACGAAATTATACCTCTTGAGCCATAAAGATGGAGCAGATGAAATGTTTGTGAAATATAAAGCGAAAGTGAAGAATTGACTTAGCAAGAAAATTAAGAGATTGAGATCTGACAGAGGTGGTGAATATGATTGTAATCTTCTTAGTTCCTTTTACGAGAAACATAGGATTATTCACGAAGTAAATCCACCTTATTCACCCAAATCAAATGGAGTTACTGAAAGAAAGAATAGAACACTCAAAGAAATGATGAATGCAATGCTTGTGAGTTCCGGAGCTGCATTAAACTTGTGGTGGGGAGCAATTCTTTCAACTTGCCGTATTCAAAATAGGATTCCCTATAAGAAGGCTGGTAAGACACCATATAAAGGGTGGAAATGTTATATATCTAATTTAAAATACCTGAAAGTGTGAGAATACCTTGCCAAATTTCTACTTCTTGAGACTAAAAAAAGAAAGTTGTGTCCTAGAACGGTTGATTACTTATTTATTGGATATGCTCAAAATAGTGCAACTTTTTGGTTCTTGATTTTGAGAAATGTTAGTAATTTTAATGCTAATACTACCATTGAATTTAAGAACACAAAATTCTTTGAGTATATTTTTCCTATGAAGTCTTCTATTCAGAAGAATTTGCCCTAAGTTGGAGACTCATATTTATCTTCCTAAGAATTCTAAAATTGAACTTAGGAGAAGTAAAAGAGAGAAGAAGACAACTAGTTTTGGTAATGACTTTTATTTCTTTCTAGCTGAGAATGACCCTTAGAGATTTACGAAAGCTATGAGATGACCCTCAGAGTTATATGGAAGCTATGACTTCAAATGATGCTCATTTATGAAGAGAAGTAATCAATAGCAAGATAAAATCCATCATGTCAAATCATACTTGATTATTAGTTGACTTATCTCCTGAAGCGAAATCTATTAGATGTAAATAGATTTTTAGAAGGAAATTGGCACCTAATGGGTCTATTGATAAATATAAAACAAGGTTGGTAGCTAAGGGTTGCAGTCAGAAGAAAGACATTGATTATTTTAACATCTTTGCTCCTGTTATTAGAATTTCCTCAATACGAGTCTTAATTGCTTTGGCTTCTATTTATATACTCTTTATCCATCAAATAGATGTAACAACTATTTTTCTCAATGGAGAATTAGAAGATGAAATTTATATGGATCAAGCAGAGGGTTTATTGTTGAAGGTAATAAGCATAAGATATACAAGTTAGTTAAGTATTTATATGGCTTAAAACAAGTACCAAAGCAATGTCATGAGAAATTTGATAAAGTGTTAATTTCAAATAATTATCTGATTAATGAGACAGATAAATATATCTATTCTAAATCTATTGATTCTAACACTTATGTGATTATATGCTTGTACATAGATGATATGTTTATTTTTGGTACAAGTGTAGAAGTGATAAATATAACCAAATCCTTTCTTACTTCAAATTTTGATATGAAGGATATGGGAGAATCAAATATGATACTTGGTATTAAAATTACCAAGAGTAAGGATAGTCTTATTTTATCACATGAGTACTATGTGGAGAAATTTCTGAGAAAGTTTGGGTTTTATGAGAATAACACGGTGTCTACACCGTATGATGTGAATACCTAACTTTAAAAGAATATAGAGTATTGTGTTTCACAATCAGAGTATGCTCAGATCATTAATAGCCTAATGTACTTGATGAATTGTACAAGACCTGACATAACTTATACAGTTTGTAGATTGAGTAGATATACTCAAAGTCCTAATCAAGACCATTGGACTGCATTAGAAAGACTTGCAAAATATTTGAAAGGCACCATTGATTATGGATTGAAATTTAGAAGATCTCCACCTATTCTAGAAGGGTATAGTAATGCGAATTGGATATATGATTCTGATGAGATAGAGTCCACTACTAGTTATGTGTTTACACTCAGTAGAGGTGCAGTGTCTTGGAAATCTTCCAAGCAAACTTGTATAGCTCAGTCTAGCATGGAGTTCGAGTTGATTATCTTAAAAAAGGCATGTTTTGAGGCCAAATGGTTAAGAAACTTTCTGGCAGATCTTCCTATTAGTACATATGTTCCCCCTTATATATTTATATATTATGATTATCAGGCTGCGATTGCTAAATAGAATAGTAAAATTTATAATAGGAAGAGAGGACATATATATTTGAGATACAATATAATTAAGTAGCTACTGGAATATAGAGTGGTGACTCTAGATTATATAAAGTTATAGTTGAATTTGGTCGATCCTTTGACAAAACCGCTAAATATGGGGTTAGTAGTGAGTAGAGCTGTAAATATGGACGGTCCGGCCTGACCCGTTCGGGCCTGAGGAGAAATTCGGACCGGGCCGACCCAAGAATATAAGCGGGCCGAGTCGGGTTGGCCCACAAAGAATTTTTGAAGGCCCAGCCCAGTCCGGTAGCCCGCATGGCCAAAATTCTGGGCCGGGCCGGGTTAAATCAGGGCCAAATCCGGCCCGATCCGGTAATTTTTAAAAAAAAAATGGAAAAATAAATAGAAAAATGAATCTTTTTCAATAAAAAATAAAATTACTAATTGCATACTTACTTATTTAGTAAAATAAATAACTAAAATTAATAAAACAAAATTTTTAAAAATATAAGGGGAAAAAAATGTGCGGGCCAGCACCAATGGCCCAACCCAGCCCAGCCTGTGGGCCAAGTGAGCGGACCACGGGCCAGCCTGTTGGGCCCGGCCCAAATTTACAGCCCTAGTGGTGAGTATATCAAGGGGAACGGAACTAATACCTAGGAACAAAAGGCAAGAGTGAGAGTAATTTCACTGATAAAATTGGAGATCCCATGAAGCAGGTTCATATAGGAAAAAATAAGTTACTTATTACTTTGTAGCATTATCGACTACACTTTTGTATTTACTATTGAGAAGTCCCTTCTTATGGCAAGATAATATTTTTCTGCAGTGATTGAGATTGAGCTAATTGCTTTTAATGAAATCCATAACCTTATTATTAATATGGTATATAGATACTATAGTACGCACTTGATGGTGTGTTCACCTATATGAGTATGGAACTGGGGCTGTTCCTATGAAAGTTTAGGCACTCATTAGAGTACTCATGAATTCCAAAAAGGCATTAGGCCAACTCGCAAACAATGATGAGTTTAAAGTACAGTGTGGATGTTATTCTTCTGTTCCACACTAAAAGGTATTTTGGTTCATAGAAATTTTGTTTCACCAAATATATATAGATCATTATTAGTTATCATATAGCTGGTTCATAACTTTAAAAGTACCAATACTTATGCATTTAACTTTTATGTTATCTCTAGCATTATGTAAACAATAGAATTTTAGAATTTGTGGGAGATTGTTGTATTATTTTATTTTATTCCAAAATATTTTTTTTAAAAAGGGAATATTTTTTATCCCGTCTTATTCTACAAGCCCTTATCTTATAAGGCATTTATGCCTTAGCTGGACGTTTTTTACTCTTCTAAATGCTATATATACAGTATATGAGAGAGAGAGAGAGTTGATTGCTCCTTTGGTTTGGTTACATAAGAAAAAAATAAAAGAGAGAGAAAAATAAAAGAGAGGTTCTCTTTTCTTCGTAGTTTTTTATATTGTTAGAGATATTGCGTGTCACATTGACACTATATAAGAAGGGTAGAATTTTTCTTACGGATAGTATTTGTCACGCTTCGATCATAATTTATATTTATTTAGTATTTATTATTTATTATCTATATTGTAAATTTTGTCAATTGTTTCCGTTGCAGATTCTATGTTTGTCATTGTTTTTCAATAAAACTCCAACACATAATATATCAATATTAACTTATTTTTTTTATTGATATCGATATATCTTCTATATTATTGATATTTTTAACCTATATTAACGTTGAGACTTCAAAATACGGATATTATCACAGTAATATCGATAAATATTGCGACATTTTAATCTATGCTCGTAAGAAGTAATAATCTGTCACGGTGACATCTACCGAGGACCATCGTTCGTTTCTGACCAAATTCCAAACCTTTTGGCCTTTCGGGTATCCCTGAATAATTGGAGGGTGGTGTCCCCTTGGCAGGGATCTCTTATTAGTGTCCTATTAATCCAATAATAGCGGAAGGGACACGTCTGGAATTTTGTGTGTTCTCACTAGAGTCGCACGGAGCAAACCCATGTCCGCCAGGTGCCCAGATACGCCACGTGGGTCGCTCTCAAATGCTCTTTTCCATAAAAAGGTAATGGGCTCCTTGATTGGCACTACTGAAGTTGTCCCATTATGGGTAGGTTCTTCGAGCCAAGGTCCTAGAAAGTGACCCCTTTGTTCTTTTATTTCTCATCTCATTTCAGCATCCATTAATTCTTCCTTCGGCTTGGGACGCATTATGTATATCCCTCCACCACCATCATTTGGAATGGTCCCCTTTTGTTCATTTTTGTATATGATCTCAACCGTCTATTTCATCAAAAGCGCTGGTATGTGACAGTAAAATATGGTATGTTTTTTCACTGCTACATCTTCTCTCGTGATTTTTATTTTATAACCAAATATAAGTGAAAGTCCTTTGTACATGAGTCGATTGTAATGACTCAACTGGCTCCTTAGGAAAATGACCTTTCATCTTCAACTACGTTTGTCTATGTCTCTTTATATTATTACGCTTGACATCATTTGAAACTTGGTAATACTTAGCCCACACGTCATGGAAGATATGTCTATAGTAGACAACTTGTCTTTTTATTATGGCCATAGAGCAGACTTAGAAGTTTGAGGCATAATTTATTTGATTATACGTTAGTAAATATTCTTTATAGAGATCTTGATTAACTGATAATAGATTCGTTTGAGATATTGCAATGCTGGTAAGGTTTGCATTCGACTTTTCTATAGTACTAGCATAAGCCTTTTTTTTTTTTAAAAAAAAAAAGAAAATACAATTATGGATCGTTTTCAACTACTTGTACTTCCCTTATAAAAAGCTGTATTTTTCTTTTTCTGAGAGAGACCCTTATAAATAACTCTAATATTTTGCTACAAATCTTGGTAAATTTCAAATTTGTAATTTTTTTTTTAAAGGAATTTCAAATTTGTAATTGACCCAATTATTCTTACACTTTTAGTAGTTAGTCTTTACAGAAGTTGCCTTTAACTTTTATCCATGATGCACATATGTGGTTGATCTTCTTTGAAAAAAAGAAAATATCCCACAAAAAGGAGTAGCTATAATTAAAAAGCACAAAAATTTCGGTTGCTTCCCTACAATTTTACTTTCCAAAAAAATATTGTTAACCCAATTTGCAATTACCAATGTTGGTGCTTGTTTCCTTTAGTACTCCCATTATTGGTATACAACTTTTCCGATCTAGAGAGATCGCTCAAGCCTACTCAGAGAAGTCTTTTTCATTACTTTAAACTACAATAGGTTAACTAAAACATTGCTTTCAACACCAATATCATAACCATACTCTAAATAATATCTTACATAGAGTACTCGACAAATCCATATAATATTTCGTTAGATACATGCTTTCAATCTATATGATCATAATAATTTTGAACTACGGATATTCCATTTCTAGATATTTGTTTACGATACAAAGTACGGATGTTCCGGTGTTATTTGATTAGTGTTACTCTTTATTTAGTGCCAAATCGCACGCGGGGTTTGTGCTTATTACCAAATCGGGCAGTTCGAAGTTATTAAGAAAGTAATACATATATATATATATATATATGGGTGAGTTTTGAGTATTTTTGTTTTTGCGGGTAAATTTGATTAATTTATAAATAAACCAACAATAACAAGTCATCTCATTGTTTATATTAATTTTTAATTTTTTTTTACTTTTTTTTTGAAAATTTAATTTAAAGTTTAATATTTTAATTATTTTTAATTTAAAATTATAATTGTTTATATTAATTTTTAATTTTTTTTTTACTTTTTTTTTTGAAAATTTAATTTAAAGTTTAATTTTTTAATTATTTTTAATTTAAAATTATATACAATTCTATCTTCAATATTCATAAAGTTTCATTTACTGTACGGTAAAATCCAAAATAGCATAATTTTCATATTATGAATAAGTTGTTTTTTTAAATAACAAAAAATGAATAAAACAATTTTATTAAAAGAAAATTTGTTTGAAAAAAAATTATGCGTGAAATAACTTAAAATTTGTACATTTTTGTTATTTTTTTTTCTAATAAATAAAATAATTGAGAGTGATTTAATATTATTAAATATTTTTCATTAGTTTAATTTTCTTAAAAAAATAAAAAAAAATTGATCAACTCATCATCAGGTTACTCATTTTTTTTTTATTTTACACAACTTTCTATATTTCTATATGTACTAATTATAATAATTTTTTTTAGTAAATCTACTAATGTTATTTTAGTCTAATGGCCCAAATTAGAGTAACCATCCATAAATAAAAACAAAAATCTCTATTAAAACATCATATATATATATATATAAATTGTCAATCAAGTACGTATTTTTTTTACCTGTGTATAGTTATTTTTTTTGACCATTAGATCATCATCTAGTGGTAATTCAATGATTATAATAAAATGTATGAAAAAGATATACATCACTTATTTCCCTTTCTTATTTTTTAATATAAAATAAATATGTAAAAAAAATTCATTGACCCAAATAATACCTATGTATAGGTAAAAAAAAAAAAAAAAAACTACTAGATTAGTACTATATATATATATATATATATATATATAAAATGTGGGATCGATTTCTGCAATTTTTGTATTAGACTTTAGACTCGTGCAGTTTGAAGTTATTAAGAAAGGAAAATATATACGTATATATATATATAAATATATATATATATATTTACAACGTGGTGATCGATTTCTGCAGTTTGAGCATTAGACTTTAAAACTGAGTTTGACAAATTAGTCATTAAGTTTAACAAATTTGACGAATTAAAATTTTAGCATTTCTTTACTTATAGTAACGTGTAAAATATATTTATATTGCAGTTTGCAATTTGAACCGTAAACATTTTTCTCTAGCTATAAATTACACCAAACCATGATACAGTTTGATCGGTTTCTGCGGTATGTTAGGAGTTTAACCGCCATAATAAGAAGATAGCGTAGGCAAAGCTCGAATGGGCAAATATTACTTGGAAAGAGATGAAAATGAAAGGACTCAGATGACGCTCTTTAATCTTTATATGTGGTCTTTCATTTTTTCCTTTATTTTTCCGCAAAAAGTTATGCAGGAATTGGAGTAGTATGATAGCCTGATCCATGACAAGTGGCACGAAAGGACACTTGTCACATCCACAAATGTCCAAAAGGATCAAATAATGTAAACTGACATCTTATCGCCCAGATGGTCCGACACATATGACAACATTCACCAAGTGGAATGGCCAAATGAATAATGACATGTTTAATTATGAGAGCAACGTACATCAAATCTTGAAGTGTTGTGTAAGTGGGAAAAATGTACATTTTATTATTTATGTCCAATTTCAGACAACATGCACGCCAACGTGGACATCTGAATGTGATGTGGGATGCCACTTGGCCAAATTTTGGTATCTCATAGTACAAATTGATAAATGTGTGATTATTATATATCATTTTAGTAAATTTTGCAGGCATAACCACGGGATTTTTTTTTTTAATTGATAAAAAAGGGAAGAAGGGATGCTATTTTATTTGGGCCTGACTATAAGAATTCCAACTACGTTAACACGAATATTTACCAAGATTTTATGGGCTGTTCGTCTCTATCAAGCAATAAAATACGTCACTTGAATCCCAATCGAACAACTGATATTATCTTGACTGACAAAAATATTACATTTTCGAAAAAACTACTCAGATTCAAATATGTGATCTCGAGTATCCAAAATAATATTGCTGCTAGACTACTTGTTCGATGATACATAACCATGAGTTTAGAGTATTAGTATCGAGAAAATCACACACCTACAAAATATTATTACATTTTCGAAAAAACTACTCAGATTCGATCATATGATCTCGAGTATCCAAAATAATATTGCTGCTAGACTACTTGTTCGATGATACATAACCATGAGTTTAGAGTATTAGTATCGAGAAAATCACACACCTACAAAAAATTTTCATACATTTTATTATAATGTGATCTAACGGTTAAAAAAATATTAATACATAAATAAAAAAAATACCTATTAAATTGACAACCATGTATATATATATATTAAAAAGAATAATGCTGTTCGTACAACAAATACTATATTATTAGATGTCATTCTATTGTTAAAGGATCACGATGACACTTCATATAGAACTTGTAAGACGTATTCTCTAAGAGGGTAGTATAAGAAAGTTAATATTTACGGTGAAATCTGATTTATTAATTATATAATCAACGTAAAATAATTATAATTCATGTGATATTGTATGCATTGATACCACATAGTATTTTTTTTTTTTTTAAATTCGTCTTATCTCACATTAATTTGTTATCTAAAAGTAAGTTTATAATAATAATGTAAGTCTCGTTTAAAGTATCATTATAAACTGTCGTTAACAAATTGACATGCCACCATATAATGGTGTTGTTTAATACTCACAACCCTATTATTAATTATTATTATTATTATTATTATCATTTTCACATATATATATGTATTTAAAAATATTTTTAATAACAATATGATTTGTCGTTTAGAAATCTACAATTTCAGAGACAATAGCCATTGCATTTGAATTAGAGCAATGATACGTAGTTTAACTAAATTTTGAAATTTATACATCTTAATATCTTATATTTTTCTTTACAGCAAATAATTAGTAAAAAAAATAATCAGCAAATAATTAGTAAAAAAGCTATACGATTGAGATGTTCGCATCATAATTTATAGTCATTTGAAATCACCATTTTTACCTTGATTATGATGTTCATACTGTAGATGGGATGTAACGTACTTTTATTTCTCACATCTAATCTCACGCTCTTTTCTTGCTGTACTGCAAAGACCACAAGTGAGACAAATAATGTGTACTGCTCTTGCACTGTATTTTGGTTTTATGCAAAAAAGCTTTAAGTTAATTACTAAAACTTCTATGGACACTAAGAATTGCGCGGTAGGGTATAGGATATTCGTCAAGTGAAAAAGTTGACTACAACTTCACAAACTCGCATTTGTAATGACAATTTTGTCCATCAAACCATTTATCATACTTATGTCTACCTGCTTATTCGGGTAGTCCAATTTGAGAACGATATGAATTCATGGATACCGGCATACTAGACTTCAAGGCAAACACAATTAAAGTTTCGGTTAATAATAAAGAGAACAGGTATAACTTCAAAGCTTGTAATAATAAGTTAAAAAATCCGTGGGGGTATAATAGAGAATGCATCATATTATAAGGGTAAGACTCATATTTTGAAAAAACAAAATATGTAGATTGTAAATAGCAAAAAAATCTAACTGGTCCTTAAGTGTCTCTGTCCCGGTGGGTTATGGTGCATATTTAAATAAAAATATGTAATTTAAAACAAAAAAATTAAGATAAAATATACTTTTTAGCCAAAAATTGTAAATTATCTTGAAAGTATTATTAGGTTGTTTTAGATCCAGTATCCACTTTATTTATTTTCTAATAATAACATACCAAGACAGTCTCTTAGTAGTCATTAACGAATGCGAGTACTCTCCTACCCATAAACGAGGAATATACAAACCCATCTAGCCCTTGTTCAACAAAGAAATTGGGATGGAATTGTCAAACCCGTGCCAAATTAATTCACGCCATTGCCATTCTTACTCATTACAAAAAGAAAAATACTTCCCAAAAAGGTCAAAAACATAGGTACCCTATGAAATTTGTTACTTTGTTTCTTTATGCATAACCAAAATGTAATGTATGATATAACCATTTGTTGGGACTTTCGCACAAAATTACCCAATTCTGCAGTTCAGTTGGCGGCAATACATACGTTACTGTATGCTAATGCTATATAGGTCATTTTCAACCAGAGAGTGGGAGGAAAATTGGAACCAGAAAAGTTTTAGTATCATAAAAGGAGAGACAAAGTAGTAAAAGTGAAGGGAAATTAGGTTAGTCTGAACTATGGAAAGACCCAAAAGCAACAACTTATCTTTCTGATCTTATCTCAGCTCAGCTTTATGTCTCTGACAAGAGTTATAATTTTTGCAACCCAATTATCTTTGTCTATCCTTAGTGCAACTTGAGTACCCTTTTCTTTCTTCCTTTTCGTGTGTGGTATTTAAGCACAAGCCAAACAAAAGCCACAAGACGACAAAACATTAAACCATGTCCAAACATGATGGGCTACACTACCTAATTTTTCCACTTAAGCTAAAGCCAGCCACTAGTAGTACTAGTGTAGTAATGAGTTATACTTAGCATAAATGATTCTATTGACTCATTTAAGTACAAATAAGTAATTTTTTTTAAAGGGAATGTTGATTTTAAATGGTGATGTGAACCTCTTTGTCATCAATTTGTGGACAAATATGAGCTCATATTTGCCTATGGCTATTATTGTTCCTTTCATCAGAATTTTTGATAAATCACAGAGTTTGAAACTTGATTTGTTCTACAGTATGCATGGTACAAAAAGTATCCCATAGCCATGTATAGTAATAAACGTTTTTGATTAGTCAAATTTTCCAATTGATTAATTTCAATTATGATTCTTGTTTACAACTAATTGTTTCTCACCACATAACCCCATTGACTGATATGTTATTGTTACATATGTATAAGCATAAACATGAAATTTTCATTTTTCTTCCACGCCCCCCCCCCCCTCTCTTCAAAAGCTAACAATTTTTTTTTCTGTCTTTCAAGAAATTTTTGAGGACATTCATAATGCATAACATTAATACATAGTACTGAGTTTTACACTTTCATATTAGAATTAGAATGTAGAGTTATGAGATAATAAAATAATTGCCTTTAATATTCTTTCTTTTTTGAAAGACCGGAGTCGGGACTGAGCAATATGAAGCGCAACATTTTTTATTCTTTATTAGTGTATTGTGTTAAACAGACACTACTTAGCATGAATTTGATTCGATTTAATTTGATTCGTCTACTACCAACTCAACCCATCGAAAACTTTCAAAATCAAAGCATTGTTGCCATTGTTGGCAGAAGAAGTGTGGCAATTACTTTTGTCGTTTATGTCCAAGTCCTTGTGCGTCTCTCTCTCTCGCACAAAATAACACATCATTTCATTTCATTTTCATTTCATGTATTGCATTTGCATCTAAACCCTTAACCCCTCCATAAGAATCCAAAAAGGGCCTTCAACTCTGGGCCATAAAGAGAAGGGTGCGAGAGGACCCCACCTAGCAAAGCAATTCCAAATCCAATTACAACTCGTCTAGAAAGACAAAAAAAAGCACTATGGGACAATCCTCTCCAGCTGTTTTTCCCTACTATATACCCCTTCTCTTTCGCCTTTGTTATTTTCTCTCCCACCAAATTCCTAAAATTTTTCCACTTACACCAAGGGCCACAATCCCTCCATTTAGTTTGACATTTTTGAATCGTCGAAGTAGAAACAACCCATGCCACGAGGAGTAGTCTTGTTTGTATTCCGAGATTTGTTGTATTGATTTTGCATCTTGTTTTGGCATTTAAGTTACTCTTCATGCTACAGCGCTTGCCATTAGCGGCAGTCCCATTTTGCTTATTGCTTACACTAAATCACTATAACACGGTGATTTGAACTTGAAAAAAAACAGAAAGCCCACCTAGAGTGGGAGCTCTAATGTGGTGCCCTCTTTTGAGAAAGAAAAAGTGTCAGAGATGCTAAACTTAATTAAAAAGAAGAAGGGTCTAAATTCAGTTCATCTTTTTTAATTTGCAAATATGATTTTTCGAAGTCAATGAATTGGGAAATTGGGTTAGTAGCATTTTGGCTTATACAACCAAGTGTGGGGAGATCTCTTTGCCATATTATATCTAATCAAAAGCAACTATCGCAAAGTGTATACGTATGTCATAATTCTTAAGTGCACTTCAGTGGTTCACGTCTTCCTTCCAAAATATTCATTTGGCACATAGCTGACCCCTATATGTGGCCCGCATCCTCAATGATTTCCCATGATAAAATGGCAAAGTAAAATTTTTTTAAAAAAAAACTACGACATTTTGTCCCTTTTTCCATTATTTTCATTCTTTGTCTGCTAAAGTCCACTACTAAATTTCGGCTGCCAGGTGTTGTAATGCCAATGCAACATGTGGAGTCTGCCGATTGGTCTATACTAGCTATCTCCCATGACATAGACATGAAACAAAGAGTTTGAACTTTGTGTAAACCAAAAGCCTTTTGTAAAGGTTCTCAAAGAGCTTCCTTTTTAAAAATTTCTTTTTCCTAATGCGGGAGTTTAAGGTTTATATGTACTCCGGCTGGCCAATCCCAAAATATACATTCCTCACTCCTCATTCCCTTAAAAAGTGAGCAGAGCATATACATTCTATACGTTAGATTTTAAGTCCTTAATTGGTTGAAATTCTTTGATCTTTTTTCTTTCTTTTATTTTTCATTTTTTTTCCCTTCTCTTTTTTTAATTACTTTACAGCCAAGCTCCATATTCCTCACATGAATTTCTTTCACACTTGAAAGCTATTTGACCTTAGTAATAATTAAACTATACTAGAGAAAACGATATCTCTTAGTGGGTATCCCTATTCAGTATTGAGGCTTTTGCTTTCACATGTACTTTTCAGTATACCATAAGGTTCGGGCCAATTTTTATTTTTTCATTTTTTACAAAAATAATATCTTTTCATATCTAAGTTTATTTAAACTCTTAGTGCGGATAAACATGTAGTTTTGTTTGTAGATATGTTTTCCTTTTTGTAAATAATGGTTTGTATTTTTGTCCGTAAATATGTTTTTCTTTTCGTAAGTAATTGTTTGTGAAAATGATAGAATATGTATATGAGTAAAACTATTAAAACGGGATTTTTTTTTGTGCTATTAAATGGGGATTTTTTAAATTGCACTTTCAAAACTCTTCAACAGTAAGAAAATATTTACTTTTCGCTTAGTACCTTTTTTTTAATTATTATTTTATTTTATTTTAAAACGGATTTACTTTCATTCAGGTCGACCTGCTTTCCATTTCATTTCACGTAAGATTTATTCTTTACTTTATGCCTTGAGTTTGATAAAGGGGCAAAAGTTAGGTTGACGCTTTTCACATATTACTTATTAATTCCAATTTGCAATGTGGACGATAGGGCTCACCACATTGAAAGAGAATTTGAATATTTTGATCAAATTGGAATACAGAATCCCTATCTTTCCTTTATTTTTTTACAGCTAATAACTTATTATCCTATTTTTCCAATTTTTTCTTTGGCTTAAAAAAAATTATATTAAACAACAACAGGTTCTTTATAACTGGCTTAAACATCATATGACGTATTTTGTAATTTATTTTTTACATAGATATCAAAGACATGATAGTTTGAGATAAAAAGAGATATTTAAAAGGAGCTACCCTAGTTTAAAAAATGCCTATGATTTTCTCATTCAACTATATATTATACTGGAAAATTGTCAGATCTAGCTGTAACTGACTGACATTTATCAATCAAAATTCAAAACCAACTAAGTCATTACATGCTTTTGGAGTCTTGGTACATAGACCACAAATATCTTGGTAGGATTATGAATGGGACTCTTTTTAAAAAAACGTAATAAGCTAACAGAGGACGGTTAGATACAGTTTAGTTGAGGTTGGTCTTTTTTCCCTTTTTCATTTAAAAAAAATTGTAGTTATAATCTTTGGTTTTCCATTATATTTCAAAGCATTATAATTTTTTCCTCGCTTAGCAACTAAGAGCATAGTATGAATATAATAATAATCTGCAAGTAGATCCCACAAGCATCTAAATCAAGTAATGTCAATGATTATTAGGCAAAACTATAGTTTATGCCCATATAAGGTAGATATTTCAACATTAAGTTCATGGGGTTACAAAACAGATGGGACTTTTGAAAATTACTACATATACTTATAGTCAGATAATCATAATATATTAATGGGTTATCTAGGCCTCAAATCCATCAAGTTGTTGTCAATCTACTGTATCCTATAGAAACTTTTCTTTAGCCTAAGCGATAAAATATAATTAAAAATTTCATATCCTTGACATAAATGTCAAATATCTTACTAGTAGAAAGAAAGAAAGAAGATAGTTATAGAAAGGAGTAAAATAACGACATTCCAACTCCAAGATTTAAGTAGTTTAATTACCTTGCAATATAAGTCCTAAACCAATCAAAGGAAAAAAAAAAAAAAAAACACAGTCTCTAATTTGTGGACTATGCTGAAGTCGTGAAGCATGGACTATGGATTCTCTCTAGCCGCAATCTTAGATTGACAAATATATGCGATCCCGGACTGCATAGTAAGATTACTAGATTAGTTCAGAGAAGAAGAGAAAAAAAAAGATTACTAGATTAGTATTTCTTTCTTTTCTTTTTTAATAAGTATTTCATTCTTTTCTATTATATAATATATAACTCATGAATTATAATTTTTTAAAATTTTAACTCTATTGCAAAAAAAATTATAGCTCAATACTTAAAATTTTTGCAAATATTTAGTATAATTGACCAAAATTATTTTAGTAAACTCGAAATCTAAATTTAAAATATCTTATTTATAATAAAAGACAAAAAAAATACTTAAAATATATTAAAAATTACTTTAAACTGCCAAAACAAATTATCCAGTATCTAGAGTGTATATTTATAGAAATTTTATATATAGAGGTATAATTATATATAAATCAAATGACATGATTAAAACTGTATAAATATAATATTTGAAATTATTTATTTTTATTAACGCTATATATAATGAATATAGACGTATGTATATAATAGAAAAAAATATAATATTCTAACACTGACAAATGATAATTTTTTTACGCCACTTAAATTTAGTTGTTTCAGTTATAGAAAAAGAAGCAAAATATAATATTAAAGTTTCACTTGGTTAATCTTTTGATTTCTTGTTACCATAACCTCGGGTCTCAAATTATGACTGTAACTTAGATTCCATTTCAATAATTGGAGAAGTCTCATAAATGGTGGTAGTTGGTGAAGCTATAAAAGCATTACTCCCTTGCCTTGATTTCTATCATGATACGGTTCTCGGTTCCCAATCAACCCAATAATTCCTATAGTTTTATTTCATTTTCTTAAATTTTAATGAAAAGGTTACAAATTCATTTCAAATTGTTATTCTTCGACATCACTCGAGAGAATAAAACAAAAAAGAAAAGCATACAATTACAAGAATTTTAGATATATTTTTAGTTATCAATCACAAATTCATCAAAAAAACGATGAAACGGGGAAAAAAATACAAAAGATGTTTCAGAGCATATATATATATATATATATATATATAGAGGTTGTCAATCTAATAGGTATTTTTTTTTCTTTATTAATGGGTAGATTTTTTTTTTTAGCCGTTGAATCATCATCTAATGGTGATCCAAAAATTATAATGAAGTGCATAAAAAGACGTGCATCATTAATGCTCTTTCTCTCTCTCTTATTTTTTACAATAAAAAAATATGCATGCTAAATTTTCATTGGCCAAATTGATACCTACCCATAGGTAAAAAAAAAAAAATACCTCTAGTGGATTGGTGCCTATATATATATATATATATATATATATATATATTAGCTTGGGTTCATATGTTTTGATCATAAAGTATTTTGTAAAGGTGAACAAAATACTTAGTGTGGGACCTGTTCCTAAATCATACACTACGTGGACGATTAAGCGGTAGAACATGTCACAAAGGGGCCCATTGTCCAACAGGTGTCGAGGGTGATTAGTTAAAGGCCATGCGGGTCACACGTGATACCACATTGTCCATTAGGCTGTCCGAGGTTAGGGCCGAGCCTATCACAGACTCTGGACAGACTTGGCCCAGTCCGACCCTTACCTCGATAGCTGGGGGGTCGGAAGCCCCAAAGGCCTTCCACCAGAATACAATAGAAAGCAACCCACAGCTCCAGACCCAGACAGAGCATTTAATGCGATCTTAGGTAGGTGTGCGCAAGGGGCAAGCCGTCCTGACAGAACGACGATTTGTCCAAATCTCACCCATGACAGACTCAAGCCATAGGAGGCGGTGGAAACTAGGCTATAGCGATACAGAAGAGATCACGGTAATCTCGGCCCGTGATCTCTGGGAAAAACTTTGAGGAAAAAGGTACTCAGTCTTGAGATTGAGACCTAGGTAGTTCACAATCTCAGGACTATATATATATATGAGTCATGCGTTCCCAAGAG
>JXTB01000041.1:1221042-1255677 GCA_002914805.1 Parasponia andersonii
GTTGAGCGTGAGAAAAAGAGTAGGAGACTCACGATCGAGCTCTCCACGAACAAAAGGCCATACAACGTCAGATAGCATCCTTGAGGATGACAACCAGGAGCACACGTCCCGACGCCAAAGGGATCTCCCGAGAAGCACGACCAGATCTGGAGCAGAAGCTGGATCAGATGCTCGCCGCGCTGACAGAAACAAACCGGTGTGGGAATAACGGTTGAGCGTGAGAAAAAGAGCAGGAGACTCACGATCGAGCTCTCCATGAACAAAAGGCCATACAACGTCGGATAGCACCCTCGAGGATGATAACCAGGAGCACACGTCCCGACGCCAAAGGGATCTCCCGAGAAGCACGACCAGATCTGGAGCAGAAGCTGGATCAGATGCTCGCCGCGCTAACAGAAACAAACCGGAAGGCAGAGATGACCCACAAGGCTATCCTAGGTTTGAGGAACGAAGTCACAGAGGTATGCAGAGATAACGCCCGCCTCGAAGGGCTGTTGGTGAGCGAAGACAGGAGCTAGTGGAGAGAGGATTTTGACAAAGATGTCCAACAAGAATTCGGAAGCCAACCGCGAGGAGAATTTCCCGCCCTATCCGGATCACAGATGAACACGGTGCGGCAAAGCCAGTCGAGACCCCTCCAAGCCAGGGAGGTGATAGGCAGAGGACGCCATGGAAGCCCAGGAGGTACGCCTCCCGACTGGAAGCAAGAAATGATGGCGGAGTTGAGTAAGAGACTTGGGGCCCATCACAGCCAGACTCCTGACGATCTGGCAGAACAAACTGTGCGAGGGATCAACCGGACAACTTTCGCCGACTGGATCTAGATGGAGCCCAGGCCGAGGGACTTCACGACCCTGACCTTCAAGCCGTTCGAGGGGAAAACCGACCCCCTCGATCACATATACCACTTTCAACAGTTTCCTTGAACCTATTCCGCCAGGACGAGCATGATCGAATCGCCATGGTGGGTCTGCAGGTTACGGCTTTAAGCCAATTGGCGGGCTCCAACGATCTGGTGGCGCCGTCTAGCCACGAGCTCGAGGAAGCCATGAGGTTTGTGGCCGAGGAGTGCGTCAGGCTCTGCAGGGAAGAAGCCACCGCCTCCAAGAGGGCTAGGGGTGGGTTCATTTTCGCATCCTTAAGCTTCGTGGGTCGGATTATGGCAGTGATCTAAATATATTGCTTGTTCTTTGCAGGTTTTGAGATGGGCCTATCGGCTGACCCCTCTCCCATCAAGGGGGGAGCCGCGAGACATAAGGCTCTCCCTAAGGCACCCGCAGGCCGGCATCTTGTGGTGCCCTCAGGAGATGAAGTGCTCACGGTCCCTCGCTCCGAGGCAGGCGGACCTCCAACTGGGGGAACGTCTGCCATAAAGACCGTATACAGCGAGGGGATGCCCCTGAGTCTGCCTAGGGGGTCTGCTGCACCAACCTCGTCTACCCCTGACTCTGGTTCGAAATCGGGTGTTACTTGTCTCGGTGGGGGGGCTCCGAGGTTGAAGTCTCGACTATCTTCCCCTCCCCCGGTCCCAATAAAGCGGCGACACGAGGTTGGCTCATCTAACGAAGAAGAGGGCCGGGCAGATAAGAAGGGCAGGGTTGCCCCCTCGTCTAACAGTGATGACGACGGGGCCACGTTGACCCTTCTAAGGAGAAGAAGGTCCGTGCGCAGCTGCCTGCCAAGAGGAGATGCACCACCTCTCGTCGTGGCCGACGACGCTCTTGGTGGCACCGAGCTTTCTTCCGTCCCTACCGCAACTGCTTCGGGGGCATGCTCGGCTGGTGGAAAGGGTGCCCTCACGGCTAGTGGGGCGGGGTCGTGTTCCCCAAGCGCGGGCAATGCCCAAAGAGAGGGTCCAGCCACAGAACCAGAGCTGGAGGTACTCTTTTTGGAGAACGTCGAGCTTGTCACCAGCCATACCTTCGCGCATGTTTGGTCCACTCGGTTGCCTCTACGTTTCTCAGCATCCTTGCTAGATATTGACCCCCCCTTTTTTGTTTAACTTGCAGCTGGCTGCCATCCGATCTTTCTATTCTTTTCGCGTTAGGGATTTGACCGAGGAGCTGAGCTCCTGCTCTGCACTGGCCGAGCGCAGCGAGACTGCCCTCGTCGAGTTGAGGTCTGACTTCGATTTATATCGGAGCCTCGAGGAGGCGAGGGTCAGCAGCATGGTGGTTCACGCTCTGAGTGTCGAAAGGACCAGGCGCGAGGAGCTGACTGCGAGACTGGTCGAGGCAGAGGCCGATAGACTTGCTTAATCCGAGGTCACCAGACTGGCTCAGAACGAGCTAAGGGTCAAGGAGCAAGAACTGCAGAGCGCGGGGAGAATACAGACCCAAAAATCACGACTAAGCACTTACTCTGCAGGAAAGTTGAGGGAATTTGGAAGTGCTCGCCATTCTCCCAAGGGGAGTACCACGCCCCTCCAACAGCATATAGCCTAGTGTAGGAGTCCCATTGCTTGTCTGACCTCGGCAAGCCCCAGAAGATGTGACATTCCGGGAGCGGTTGGAGATAAAAGGTGGGGTAGGAACTCTTCTTGGGGATGAGGGTGAGTTTGTAAGCATAAAAGATCACCTCCAGGTCAATATGCAGATTATAGAGAACTGACAGGGCGGAAAGCTCGATCAGAATCATGACCCCGTTTACATTTAACTGCATCGGATAGATCCCTGTCAAAGCGAAGAATTGGTGGATCAGAGGAGGAAGAGGGAATCACAGCCATTCCAGATGTTTTCTGCCCAAGATAATAGAGCCTTCGGGGGCAGAGGGACGAAGATACCAATCCGCAGGACCCTCGACACTTTGCAGTGTCACTCCACCGGGGAGGCAGAGTTGTCTCCTTAGTGAATCCAACTCTGAATCCACGATGGGGCGTAATTCCTGATCTTGACCTGAAGCCATTGTTCTGGATACGATTGAAAGAGTAAAAGTCTCTAGAAGGGAGAAAATCGGAAACCCTAGGATTTTATGAAGCTAGAATGATTGAAGATTTTTATAAAGTAGCAAATGAGTGTAATTGCGGCTTTTATAGAGGGGGAGTCGAAGAGTTTTTCTGGAAAAAGGGAGAACAAAGGAAACCGAATAGTTGGAACTTCGAAATTTAAGCAGATTTCGTGACATGGGATGGCGTGCCTCCGCGTCGGCAGGGGGGGAGCCACGTGCATCCCCCAGATTGGAGGAACAGATAAACGATTTCCCCACTTGACGGATACGAATCCATCAAGTAGGGAAATGGGGGCAGTTGTGAGACCCATTCCCAAATCATACACCACGTGGACGATTAAGCGGCATAATAGGTCACAAACATGGCCCACCGTCCAACAAGTGTCGAGGGTGATTAGCTAAAGGCCACGTGGATCACACGTGATACCACATCGGCCATTGGGCTGTCTAAGGTTAGGGCCGAGCCCATCATAGACCTTGGACAGACTCGGCCCAGTCCGACCCTTACCTCGACAGCTGGGGGGTCAGAAGCCCCAAGGGTCTTTCACCAGAATACAATGGAAAGTAACTCACAGCTCCAGACCCAGACAGAGCATTTAATGCGATCTTGGGTAGGTGTGCACAAGGGGCAAGCCGTCCTGACAGAACGGTGATTTGTCCAAATCTCACCCCTGATAGACTCAAGCCATAGGAGGCAGCAGAAACCAGGCTATAGCGATACAGAGGAGATCACGGTAATCTTGGTCTGTGACCTCTGGGAAAAACTTTGAGGAAAAAGGTACTCAGTCCTAAGATTGAGACCCGGATGGTTCACAATTTCAGGACTATATATATATATATATATATATGAGCCATGCATTTCTAAGAGGGGCATGTACGCATACAAAAAGAGATATTTAAAAGTTTACAAGCAAGAAACAAATATATACTCATATAGATCTAAATCCTTGCTACTCTTAATCAAAGAAAGACCATTGACTTAAGCATCGGAGAGTCTTTACAAGTGGCTACCACCGCCTCTCCGACCCTGCCTGAGGTTCAGAGCACTTTGGAATAGCAAGGACACGTGGATAGTTGGAGGATACATCATCAGCGATTCAAAGACACGTGAACGGCTGGTGAGAAACCGATCCAACACTTAGTTATTCGAGCATGCTAAAATCACCGATTAACTCAAATTCAACTGAACTTGAATTCAACTTGAAAATGTGGTTGAAACTATGATACTCTTCAATATATTTTTATACATTTTAAGACGACCTGAAAATCGAATCCGTGAACATCGAAAGCACCACAATCGATGCTTAAAAAAAAAAAAAAGCTCACCTAATGTTCACTAAATAGCTTGTAAAACTAGATGACCATGAGATTATTTTACAAATGTAGGCAACAACATTCACCCAAAAAAATTGTAAAAACAAAAAATTGTTTATGGATGGATTTGTTCCATCCTCTTCTCCTCCCTCCCTTTTTCTCTCTCTCTTCTTAAACATGAATCTGTTTTCTTGAATTAGAGGAAACATGTAGATAAATCCTATTTCGATACAAATGCAAGCACCAAACAGTCCAAACAAAGAAAACAGAAACAAATTATATGAAACAAAGTAATACAGTCAAGTTGCACTTTTATTATATATTAAAAAAAAAAAAAGAAAAAAAGGGTCAAGTTGGACTTCACACGTATTGAGCAAGTGCACGCGCACTAAAGCGCGTGAACTTTCTGCCTGAGCCTCAACACTGATGACTGAGAGTATAGTACAGCCCAGAAACATGTCCACAAAAATGGGCTTCGTGCAACTCACCTTGTACAAATTGCACCATAATAATACATAAAACCATGCATTCAAAGTGAAAAAAGAAAAAGAAAAAAAAAAAACTAAAACATGCAATATTCCAGAATTAAAAAATTAAAACGATTGTATGTAAGAGCATATTAAAATAGTGCGTAATAAAAAAAGGGCATGATAATAGACATGGGGACAGGCATTATAAAAATAATCATGTCCCCTTTCATATTTTGTCCTTATTATATTACATCATCACTACCAATATTTACTCAATTACCACTCCCCGTCATTATTATATTTATATATATATATATAAATTCTCTCTCCTAGCTAGTCCTAAATCATCATATACAAACACTAAAGCAAATTGAAGTCATTGTTCTCTCTCTTATTTTGGCTGCTCTGTTTCAGTGTGGTTCTTTTACTCTGTTTTTGCTCTGTTTCTTTAGAGAAGTAGTCTTCTTCTTATAAAAATTTCTACGTTGAAGCTGTTGCTCTGAGAAATGTATGCAGAGACGGGGCTTTTGTTCCCTTGCTTCCAGAATTTCTCTCAAGAACTTCAGCAATTTGAGGAGTTTTGCAAAACCCAGAAGTCCAATGCTTCAGTGGTACTCTTTTTCTATGTGTTTCTAAACTTATTTATCTTTATATGTATGAACTTGTGTTAGTGTTTGCGCTTGTTCTTTCGATTTTGTCTTCTTTTCCTTTTCTGGGTATGCTTGATTTGCATTACCTTGATTGTTCTGAGATGGGTTTTTGCTTATTTCCAAGTGAGTTTAAGTTATGGATTTCTCTCTCAATGATAATCTGTTTGTTTCTTGAGAAAATGGAGTAAAAGGAAATGTGAAAAAATTGTTTCAGAGTAGTCTCAGCATGAAAGTTGATTTTTTTTTTTTCGGGTCAAAATCAGTTTTATCTTACTTCGAAGCTCCAATTTCTGAATATGTTTTAAACGAAAATAAAAAGAAAGTGAGATTTTTTTTTTGGTGCAATAAATTTTCTGGAAACATAAATGGAAACAGCTGGAGTTAGCTTTTCTACGCTGGATCTGGAAGAGGATAGAAAAGGAAAAAGAAGTATAGATATGTGGAAAAACATGTTTTTCTGTCATGGTTACGTGTTCCACGATAGTTCTTCCAGTTTCTGATGTGAACTTCTAGTTGGGATTTTTTTTTTTTTTTGCTTTTTCCACCGCACTTACAGAAATACCAAAGATGAAAAAGTTATCTTTTTTCCTTTTCTTTTGGGGGGTTGAGGAATTGGGAGAAAAAAGTTGAAGAGGAAAGTGAAATTTAATTATCCTTAATTAGATCCCATGGAAATTTCTTTGGTGTTAGAAAGTAAAAAAAAAATTGTGTAGGAAAGGAAAAAGGAGCAACACTTGGAAAACTTTCATGGGTTCTTACTTTTGCTCAAACTGGGTGATTCTCTTACTGAAAAGGTTGTTTACTTGAGTGGAATTGGTGTTTAAAGACAAGTGAGTGGTGTTTACTTTCTACTTCAGAAAGTAGTTTTAAAAATATGCAATTTTGTAAGGTCTTTGTTGTGTGGTGATAATTTTGTATCTACATAAATTAAGTGCTTGATTCAGAAGCTTCAGGGAGCTTAATTAGGAGGGTTAGTTTGTTTCTTTAACCATGGTTTTTTCTCTTAGAATTGTAGAGTTTGCCGTGTTGTACTTTTCCTTTTTTTGTTTCTGGAAATAGACTCCAAATCAAAGTCTTATAGACCAACCTAAAAATACTCTCTTATGATGGTTTGAGCATCAAAAATTCCTTTCATGGGACCCATCTAAACAACTAAGGATATACCACTTGTCCACAGAGTGGTTGGAGAACCCTCCATTCGTATTTCTGTATTTTGAGCAAAAACTCTTGACGTAAATCAGCCTCAGAGTAAGGGTTACACACTAAAAACTCTGTTTTTCAGGATATATGTAGAATTTTTAAGAACTTGGCAACTGATCTTGTTGTAATGATTGAACACGTGTTTGTTTTACTCGAAAAGTTGAATTATATGGCAAATAATCTAATTGAACTCGAATTAATCAGGCGGATTGCAAAACTGCGCTACTATACACGGTTGTTTGTGTAATTAAAACTGAGAATTACCAAAAAAAAAAAAGGTTGATAATAACCTAATAAAATAATATTCTTGTATCACTGATCTCATTGCTTGTATCTTGTTAATAGCTAATTCCACTTTTCCTTGGTCCAATTCAGAGTAACTTGGTTCAGACTTCTATGATATCGGAATATGACATGGGAGGAGAAGGAGATCTATTCAAAGCTCCAGAACCTATTATTGAAGAACCAGTCATGGGCCTTGATCCGGTGACAGCAGCTATTTCAATGGTATCTTGTGGGGAAGATGTCATCTCTCGCCAAGCACTCAAGGTTGCTGACATTGAATCACTTCAGAAGGAACAGCTTTTGAGTGAGGTCTTGTATGAGTGTGAGAAGGATCTATTAGAGAAAGCAGCCATGGATTTGCCGCTTTCTGAAGTCCTAGATATTAAGATTCCCTCTTTGAGAATAGATGGATGCTTAGTCCAAGAAAACAAACAGCTTTCCGATTCGCCATTCCAGAAAAGCATTAGCTCGGAATGTTTAAGCTCAATGGATTGGATGCAGGGACCTGTGACTAAGCCAAGTTTCCTGGACTTTCCTGGAATGGATTTTGGTGCTGCTTATGGGATGCGGCGTGCCTTTAGCGAAGGAGACATTAAGGTCAGACTTTATTATTCATATTGTTTTATATGAGTATGAGATTGAGGCGGTCAGAAAAACAATATTGTTTTTGTAAGTGTGTATATGAGTATGAGATTCAGGCTATCAGAAAAACAATGTCTAAAACGGTCGTCGTTAAGACAAAAAAAAAAAAATGTTTCACACTGCAAGATATGCAAATTGGAATTGAGCACCAAGCATTGATTGGCTTTATAACTAAGTCTACGGACTGAGAAATGTTTAGATGTTTCTGGTCATTCAACAGGATGGGACTGGGTCATTGATTCTGAGTTTTTATGACAGACTCTTGGCAATGGTAGCGTAAGTCTCATCCATTCTCCCCATGAGCGGCCAATGATGATCAGCAAAAGCATCTCGGAGGAACGCAGGGAAAAGCTTTCTAGATACAGGAACAAGAAGACAAAGAGGAACTTTGGCCGGAAGATCAAGGTAAAATACGCATCAATAGCTCGTGTATTATAGCTTTGTTGTTCGAACATAAATGTATTTAGGACTTCTAAAAAGACACAAAATTGAAACATTTTCGTGCAAGAAAACAGAAACTTAAGGAAAAGGGTCCTGTTGTCAAATTTTTTCCATCACTGACATGGAAGAACTCTTTACACTTTCACAAACTAAATGGCTTGGAGAACTCACGGAATTTGACATGATCATGTCCAAACTGCGTAAATTAACCTCCATGTTGCAAGTACTTTTTTTTTTCCCCCCAAAAAAACCCCATTAGCATGTTCCTTACAAAAACTCTTTTCGATTCTTTCTTCCAGTACGCATGCAGGAAGGCTCTTGCTGACAACCAACCAAGGATCCGCGGAAGGTTTGCAAAGTGCGAAGAATCCGATGGCAAGAGGCAATAACTTTGACTTATATAGTAATATTAAGAAGAAGCCTAGGAAGAAAGTAGCTAGGTCCAACGATGTTGCTCAATAAATTCTGAACCCCTCAAAATCCTGCAAAGTAGTAGATCTGTTATTGCTGTAATAACCTCCTCTGTAAACCTAGTTGGCCTTGTAGAGTTGTAAATAGGTTATATGCTAAATAAAAGGGGAGGCAAGTAGAGTCGTACTTGTTCATATAATATGTTATGAAATGTAATATTTAAGTTGTTTTATACCTCAAAATCCATCCCTTAAAAATTTCAGCTGAAAATAAAGCACTAAACTGCACTTTTACCATCTACGCTTGTTATTATTCTTCCTTCTCGAATAGACGCATCACTCGTTATATGCTGCTATGCTTGAACTTCCTACCTCAAGTAGGAAGATGCTTTACTTGTTCATTTTGTTATTAGTAAACACGTTGAGCTAAGCTTGGAGAACCCGTTACCATCCTAGATTGGATAACATCACCCAAAACATGTCATATGAACACTTCCTTCTCATGCTAAGTTCCTCATCTAGTTCAAATCTACACGAACCTGAAAATTTTCCCTATTGCACCTTATTTATCCTTCCCATGGCTTTCTAGTTAGTAGTTGTTGGTGGAGGTTTTATCAACAATAAATTTAGAAAAAATTAAGAGATGTGGCTTGTGCGAATTGAGTTAATAATCAAAGCAAATAAAGAGAGGATTTTATAGTGGTTTAGCCCCGAAAAAGATGAGCTTATGTCCACTGTTTTTCACTATTTTATGGAGAATTACAAGCACTCAAAGTTACAATATCTCGTCTGAAAATTCCTCTCAAGTCGGGAGTCGAAATTCTGAAGTCTGGAAATTGGAAAACTCAAAAGTAATTGGAATACTCAAAACTGATCCCCCTCTTTGGAACATTGAGTCTTCTTTATATAGGTAAAGGTAACCCAATGTTCCTAATTGTGAAAACGGGTAACTACACAATCGGGTAATACAATTCAAATAACAACATAATTGGATAACCACTCAAAATGGGTAACTGGTTGATCATAAATAGGAGACTTCTGTTTCCCTTTTCTTGCAGGTTTCCTGTTTGATAAAAGCATATACTTGTTTCTCTTTTCTTGCGGAAGAGACCGCCCACATTCTATACAGAGAAGGTCGCACATACCTATGCAAAAGAGGTCACACGACTACACGAAGAAGGTCGCATATAACCTGTGGAAGGGGTCGCACATATCCAACACAGAGGAAGTCGAACTTAACCCTTATGCGACCTTAGGATTTTAGACCGCACAACAATTGCCCCCTAGCTCCATTAGTTCTTTAGGACAAAATAGAGCTTCTAATTACCGTGCGACCTTAAAAATGTGATGTCATGACCTAAACTTGAGGTCTCTGAAGAGTCGAAGAGTCGCCAGATTTCAAATCTCATCTCTCAAGATCACGCGTATCTTTTTCTGACGGAACGGAACACGTGTAGCCTTTTCTGAGAAAGAGCAGAATTCGAGGAAGACTAATAATATCAACCGTCTTTCTTTTAAACCAAATCTTTTCAAATTTTAAACAATTCTGATTTTCGGGAAAGAATCAAATCCTGCGCAAACTTCGGCCTTCAGATTTAAAAATCAAATTCCCTGATCTACGGCTGTGATTTAACGGTGCTTGGAATATAAATATCAGAAACCAGCCTGTTCCTGTTTCATTTTACTGTTTCCATCTCAGAAAATATCGAAACTTCAGAGAACCCTAGAGCACCGTTTCATCCTTCAGCTCGCACAATCACAGCTTCTTCTCCGACGAAGTTCAAATCATCTCAAATCCTCCACTTCTGAAGAAAGGTCAGTTCATTTCTTCTCTTATTTCTTCTATTCTTGAAAAAGTGATTTCAATCTTTAGGAATAAGAACTCATCCCACACTGAAATGAAATGAGAATTTTTTTTTTTTACACTCCCCATTTTTCAGTCCGTAGGGTAGACTTACTAGATAATAATCAGAAACGAACCTATGAAAAGAATTTCTAGGGTCTGATACCCTATTTTATTTCCCAACGAACTGCTCGAACATTTATTTTCTGATGAACTGCTCGAACATTTACTGATGAACTGCTCGAACATTTTTAGAATCCGTAGACCTTTTAGGAATGAGCTTGCTTGCTTAATACAGTCTTAGGATGAATACCCAAAGTGCTGGCATAGTGAGAATCCTCGACGCCTGAATCCCTGCGTATTTCTTTTCAGATGTCTAGTAATGAGGAATTTAGGGAAGGGAATGCATTTTCTAGAGATTCTGACTCAAGTGTTAGTTCCATAAACCTTGAAGATTACCTCGAGCCGGAACCTGAAGTAGAAATAACAGGGGTCAGACAGAGTAGTCCTCGAATAGGCGATCTCCCCCAGGATCAGTGGCCCAGACATATCAGGGATGCCCCTGCATTTTCATCTGGCTACCAATACGTAGAAGGGAATTGGTCATGTATCAATATAAAGACGAGCTGCACATCAAACAAACTCAGCGAAATTGCGAGCAGCTATAAGATCGCCATACCCCTTCGCTTACCTATGGAATTCAACCGACCACACACTCCACCACGTGGACTCACTTCCTTCTCTGAAGTAGTTCTCAAGTGTGGTGTTCATCTCCCACTTCATCCGTATATAAAATCGATCATTGATTACTATGAGGTCGTCCCTTTTCAATTAACCCCTAATACCTATAGATATATGGTAGGTTTATATATACTGTACCATAAACTAGGTTTAGAAACCCCTTCACCTGAAGAATTTGCTTGGTTCTACCAAGTGAAATCAAATCCGTCAGATCTCGGCTTCTTCTATGCGAGCAAATGGTCGAACCAGGCAATAAAAACGATCTACGGGGTTCGCAACAAAATGGGCCATTTTTCCATTTTGACTATGCAGCTAACGGCTTCTTTCAGAATCCCGGTAGGTAGTCTTCCAATTTATCGCCTTGTTTCTATGTTTACTCTTATACTGATCGCATTCGAATGTCATCGCAGATAACAGGAATCGACACGGACTCTCCAGGGAACAGCTCGCAAGAGTATATAAAATCAACGACCTTCCAATTGAGGAATTTAATTGGAAGGTACTAGGTACTTCGAATAACCTGGTTGCTCGCGGTCTGCTTCCAAAAGGTGCCGCGTTCCCAGACCCCCCGGTTCTCTCGTCTAAGCCATCGAGCTTGAAGAAAAAGCCAAGAAAAAGGACGGATTTAGGTGCCTCATCTTCAAGAATTAGAAAACGAAAAGCACCAGCCACACTTCCAACCTCAAAACCTTCATCTCCCGAGACAATGTCACCACCAGCTCCTCAACCAGCTCCACAAGAAGAAGGTAATTACACGTGCATTCTAATTACCCCTGTACTATATCTCCTCGCTCACTAACATATCTGTACAGAGATGGTCATCGGTAGCAGCTTGCGAGCACCACCTTCAACTCTCGGGTCCATGACAAAAACCAAAATACCCGAGAGTACCCCGCCATCGAAAGGGAAGGAGAAGGTCAACAACTCGAAGAAAAGAAAATTTGCCTTCGAGGACTTCCCAGCAAGCTCGCCTCCACCACAGTCTCAGCCAACGAGTCATCCTGAACCACCCACCGAGGCTGCCACTTCTTCGGAACCGATCTTGGCAGATAAGGGTGAAGAGCTCTTCGCACTCCTCAACCAATTACCGGAGAAGGCTGGTATGAGCCCAGCTTTCATTGATCGCTTCACATCTGAGGAAGGTTGGGAGCGGATGAAGCGACGTTCTGCCAAGGTCGCTTTTGGATCTGCGATGAGGATGTTGGCCAATGTAAGCTTTTCTATCTTCTCCTCAAATATATTCTATTGGTGTTAACAATTAGAGATTTATATATATATTTTTTTTAGACTGCGGCTGCTGCTGTCCTGATGCACGACCCGGTTCTCGAATGCTTGGAGAAGGCTGAGAAAGTTGAAGAGATAACACAAGTGTTCGAGAACTCGGAAAAAGCTCGGGAGGAGGAGAGAACGGCCTTTAACTTGGAAAAGCAGCAGATGCTCGAGGACCTGGCCAGAGAGAGACTCACCAAGGAGAATCTCGAGGAGAAAGTCAAAGAGCTCGAGAAGGTCATTTCTGAGCATCCGGATCGTATGAGGGAAGCGACCACTGAGGCGGTTCACAAAGCTATCGAGGAGTTCAAGGCGACCGAAGTCAAAGAACTCGAAGATAAAGCTAGTGATATTGCCTCGTCGACTATCATTTTCAACATTTTCTACGAGCATCTGGATTTTGACTTCTCCATCCTTGGCGAGGATGTGGTCGAACTTGTGCAGAGCTGCAGAGAGGATGCCACCAAGGCTGGGGATGGCGGCGCGAGCCTTTCTACATGAACTTTTTTTTTTTATAGAACAATGCGGGCTTTGTCCCCTTTCTTTTCTGTTTATGTACGGATGGCTTAATAAATATTATTTTTCCTTATATACTCCTGCAAATAATGAAAAAAAAAAACAACAGTAATTTTAACTAAGTAGTCAATCACAGGTGATCGATCAGTACGCTTTTAGTGATTTGAATCTGACTAACTTAAAACGAGTTTTAAGCGTTAGGATAGGTTAGGTCGCTTAAGAAAACAGTCAATACGAGTGATACAAACTCTAACTGTATTTCAAAAGTTCCACGTCAAAATAAAACATAGTAATATATCACTTCGAACAACGAACGTTTTGCTTAGTTACTTTTCTGTTCGAGGAGGGAAATTGCGTAATACGACATGCTAAGGCATGAAGCGAGGAGAAAATCCTAGGATTTTAAGGAGATTCAGATACTTCGACGATCTGAGATTCAGATACTTTGACGATCTAAAACCCTGTCTCCTCTAAATAGACGTTTGCATAGTCCCTTAGGAAACCAGTAGGAGATAACATTCTGATCCCACTGCCCCCCGAGTTTTATGGTGTCCGAAAACTGCCATAAAACTATAAAAGACGATCAGAAACGAGCTGAAGTAATAGTCGAAGAAGAATTATTGACGAATATTAATGAAAATTTATTGATAATAACGATGAAGCTGGTCTGCATTCCAGGCATGCTCGATCTTTTGTCCACCGATGCGAGCTAACTTATAGGTCCCAGGTCGAATGACGTTATCAATAACATAAGGTCTCTCCCAAGAAGGCCCAAATACACCAGCACCATCTTCTTTATTATTAGGTAGAACTCGTCGAAGGACAAGATCTCCAACTTCAAAATGTCTACCTTTGACTTTGGAATTATAATATCGAGCAGTGCGTCGTTGGTATAATGCAATTCGGAGCTGAGATTGTTCACGCCGCTCTTCTAAAAGATCAAGTTCAACTCTCAACAATACATCATTCTAATTTTGCTCATAAATAGATCACCGCAGGGAGCCCACACCAATCTCAACAGGGATCATCGCTTCATATCCATAAACCAAGGAGAATGGACTCTCTCCTGTAGTGGTTCATTGTGTGGTGCGATAAGCCCATAAAACTTCTAGAAGTAATTCTGGCCAAGCTCCTTTATGCTCCTCCAGCTTTGTCTTTATATTCTGCTTGAGTATTTTGTTTATCGCTTCGACCTGCCCATTGGCCTGTGGATGAACAACAGCGGAGAAGCTCTTTTTGATGCCCAAGTTACTGCAGAAGTCACGGAACTCGTCACAGTCGAATTGCTTTCCATTATCAGAAATTATGGTATGTGGTATACCATATCGACAGATTATAGATTTGTAAACAAAATCTATCATTTTCTTCACGGAGATGGTGCTCAAGGCCTCGGCTTCCGTCCATTTTGTAAAATAATCGACTGCGACCACCGCATACTTCAAACCACCTCGCCCTAATGGTAGCATCCCGATAATATCAATTCCCCACACGGCAAATGGCCATGGACTAGTCATTGAAGTTACAGAAAAATGTGATTTTCTAGGAATGGTTGCAAATCGTTGACATTTGTCACATCTCCTAGAAAACTCCAATGTATCTTTCTTCATAGTTGGCCAAAAGTACCCTTGTCGAAGAATCTTGTTTGCAAGCGCTTGCCCCCCAGAGTGATTTCCACATATTCCTTCATGAATTTCCCTCATAATATAGCGTGATTTTTCATCATTGATGCACAATAATAATGGCGAGCTGAAACTCCTTCGATAAAGTTATTCATCCTGGATGATATAGCGAGCTGCTTTCATGCGAAGCCGCCTTGCATCGTCTTTATTCTCAGGGAGATCGCCATTTTGTATATATCGCATTATGGGGTCCATCCACGATGGTTCTTCATCAACTGGCATAATTACTTGGGGTTCGACCTCGATGCTTGGTGATATAAGAAATTCAACGGGAACTACCTTCAACAATTCTGCATCTTTCGTTGAAGCGAGCTTAGCGAGCGCATCTGCCCGGGTGTTTTTAATACGAGGAAGGAGTTGTATGTCATAAGTGTCGAATGTTAAAAACAACTGCTGCACCTTCTCCAAATAGGCCATCATTCTTTCTCCTCTCGCTTGATAATCACCCTTAACCTGACAGACGACCAGCTGGGAGTCGCTATACACCTCAATTATTTCGACCTTCATTTCCTATGCGAGCTTTAGCCCAGCTATCAGTACTTCGTATTCGGCCTCATTATTCAATGCTGGGAATTTGAAGCGAAGTGCATAATGAATGTTGTGCCCTTCAGGACTGATTAAAACTATGCCCGCACCTGCTCCATTTTCATTCGATGACCCGTCAACATAAAGCTTCCATAACTTTGATGTAAGAGGCGGGTTTCTCGAGTACTCCCGTGGGAAAATTGACGTCGTATGTAAATTCTGCAATAAAATCTGCGAGGGCCTGACCCTTTATAGCAGTGCGAGGTTGAAAATTGATGTCAAATTGACTCAATTCAACAGCCCACTTAAGCAGCCGTTTCTGACACCTCAGGTTTCTGTAAGACCTGTTTCAGCGGAAAATTCGTGAAAACCCGGATGGAGTGAGCATGGAAGTAAGGTCGAAGCTTTCTTGATGCAATGACGAGTGCCAGCGCCAATTATTCCATCTCTGGATATCTGGTTTCAGCATCAAGTAATCTTTTACTTACATAATACACAGGTCGCTGAATATTTGTCTCCTCGCGAATTAATACGGCACTCGTCGCATACTTAGAAACAGCGAGGTATAGGCATAATTCTTCTCCCGGATTTGGTTTCGATAAGAGTGGAGGAGAACCCAAGTATTTTTTCAATTCTTGGAACGCCTGCTCGCATTTCTCCGTCCACTCGAACCTTTTTGACCCCTTCAACATCTCAAAGAAAGGTTGGCATTTATCGGTTGATCTGGATACAAACCGACTCAGTGCAGCTACTCTTCCTGCTAGGCTCTGCACATCCTTGGGTTTACGAGGAGATTGCATATCAATCAACGCTTGTATCTTCTGAGGATTTGCTTCGATTCCTCGCTGATTGACCATAAAACCCAGAAATTTTACAGATCCTACTCCGAACGCACACTTCTGGGGATTCAGCTTCATTTGGTATTTCTGGAGAATTTTGAATATCTCATCAAGGTGCTTGATGTGATCTTCAGCCTTCTCCGACTTCACCAGCATGTCGTCGACGTATACCTCCATTGTCTTGCCAATTTGTTTTACAAACATCATATTGACAAGACGCTGGTAGGTCGCTCCTGCGTTGATAAGTCCGAAGGGCATCTTTTTATAACAGTATAATCCTTGATCAGTGATGAACGAAGTATGCTCCTCATCTAGTCGTACATGGGGATTTGGTTATATCCTGAATATGGGTCCATGAAGCTCAAAAGTTCATGCCCCGACATCGCATCTACAAGCTGATCGATTCTTGGAAGAGGGAAGCTGTCTTTAGGACATGCTTTGTTGAGATCGGTGAAATCAATACAGGTCCTCCACTTCCCATTAGGTTTTTTTACCAAGACCGGATTTGCAAGCCAGTCAGGGTAGAAAGACTCTCTTATGAACCCAATTTCGAGCAACTTCTCCACCTCTTCTTTTAATGCGACGTAGTATTCTGGATTCATGGCCCTTCTTTTCTGTCGTACAGGCTTTTTGGTCGGATTTATGTTAAGACGGTGGGATATGATCCTTGAATCAATCCCTACCATATCCGAATGCTGCCATGCGAAGACATCCAAATTAGACTTCAGAAAAGTGATCAATAAAGCTTGCTCAGGTCCTTGAACCTCCGTTCCAATCTTTAAAGTCCTGGAAGACAGATCGAATGATAAATCCTCCAGGTCTTCAACGGGTCCAGTTCTGACTTCGTCTATTTCTCGAGGATCGAAGTCTTCACTGGCCGTTTCGATTGACTCTTTCACTGACGGTTCGACTAAGCAAGACACTTTCACTGATGGTTCGATTGACGCTTTATCTGACGATCCGACTGGAACCTCGCTCACTGCCTCGACTGACGTTTTGTCCGCTGCCACGACTGACGCTTTACCCGCTGCCACGACTGACGCTTTGCCTGGCAGGTGGACCATCATTGTGCGAGATGTCGCATCCTTTGTTGCAAGTTTTAGCAAGTTGTTATAACATATCCTCGCATCATATTGATTTCCTCGCACCTCGCCTACCCCGTGTTGGATCGGGAACTTCATTGTTAGATGGTAGATCGAGGTGACAGCTCGAAGTTCTCTTAATGTCGGTCTTCCTAGCACAGCATTGAAGGCAGATGGGCAATCTACCACCAAAAACTGGGTCATTATTGATGAAACCCTTGGAAAGGTCCCAACGCTGACCATCAGTTCAATCATGCCCATAGGTATCAGGCTGTCATCAGTGAAACTATAGAGTGGAGCGGCGGCAGGTTTCAGGTCGCTCTCATTCAATCCCGTCTTCTTAAAGGCGTCGAAGTACAGGATGTCCACAGCACTTCCGTTATCGACCAATACTCGCCACAACTGTGTGCTTCCACAGTTAATTTTTATGACCAGCGCATCATTATGCGGATAATGGACTTCCCTTGCATCCTGCTCAGTGAAGGTAATGTCCATTTCCGGTACTCGTTGAAGCTTGCGTGGTCGCTACTCAAGATGCATGACGTTGGTTAACGGCTACTGTCGAGCTTCTCGTGCAAATCTGTCCTGTGCTCGCTTGGAATCTCCTCCAACATGCGGTCCTCCGAAAATAGTTCGCACCTCACGCTGAATTTCTGGAGGTCACTGTTGGTCTTCTTTTCGCCTTTCGTCGTTCTGCCTGGTGTACTGCCGCAATCGTCCCTCTCTAATCAGCCTTTCAATTTCATCTTTCAGGGCAAAGTAATTATTAGTATCATGCCCAATATCATTGTGATATCGGCAAAACTTGTTGGGGTCGCGCTTTGTCCTATCCCGCTTCATTGGTTCTGGTTGTCGGAATCGCTCCTTCTGGTTTGTGACTGCATAGATATGATCTATGGGCGCATTCAATTCAGTGTGATTATTAAACCTCATGGGAGCTTTTGAAATCTCCTGCCTTTTGGGTCTAGGCTGATTCTCATTTGTCTGTTCATTATTCCTCTTGTTTTTCTTATTACCGCTGTTGTTGGTAATGACCGCATCTTTAGTCGCATCTGTCCTTCCTCCTTTTTTAGTCTTTTGAAGATTCTCGCATGAAGATTCTAACCTCAGATGCCGACCAACTCTTCGGTAGAAGTCTTTGAGAGTTCTACACTCTCGCTCAAGTAATTCCTCCCAGAGTTTTGTTTCTGGTCGCACCCCAGCCATCATAAGAGTAAGAACTCCTCCTTCAGGTGGATTGTTGACCTTTGCTAGCTCTGAAGTGAATCGATTGAGATAAGACCGTAGAGTTTTCTTTGGACCTTGCCGGATCGCGAACAAACTAACAAGCAGAACAGTGAAATTCTTTGCGGCTTGAAACTGTCTGAAGAACGCCGTCTGTAATTGTTGCCAGGATGAAATTGAGCCCAATTTAAGTCCTCGGAACCACTTCTTCGCTGCTCCCGAGAGTATTACAGCGAAACATCTGCAGCGTGCATGATCACTAACCCGATGAAGTTCCATCAAGTCACTGAAGTGATCCATATGGTCCTGTGGATCAGTTTTCCCATCAAAAGTGTTAATGGTGGGAAGTCTGAATCCAGTGGAAAGGGCTGCAGCTCGAACCTCCTCGCTGAATGGCGACTGACGATACCCATCAGCGAGCTCATCATCCCAACCAGCAAGTGCGTCTAATGCGATCCTTAAATTGTGAACATCGACGTTCAGAGGGAAAACATAATCCCTTGCTGGCGGTACAAGCAGCCTTCGTTCGTTATCCTGTTTCATGGCGGGTTGATCAGGGAGAGTCTTCTGCGACCTGTGAGAGGAATCCTGTGAAATAGTGAGACGAGACCGACTTTGGTCATTGTAATGCGATACAGATCGATCATGACTACGTCGTCGCTCCAAATACTGTCTTAGGTCTGCAGGATCTTGTCTTGACTCTCTGCGGATTCTTTCGAAGACGCTTCTCGATGGTCGTCTTTGTTCGCCGCTCAAGCGATCTTGACTATTAGTGGATTTACGAGAAGGTTGTACACGATCACGGTTCGTACTTGAACTCTCCGTACCAGATTCTGGAGGCAAGTTTGCGACCTTGCCTTTCCCTTTGGAGATGCGATCTTCATGACGCTCCTGCTGAGTTCTTGGCTGGCCGCATCTTCTCGTCTCTAAGATCTGTATTCCTTTCTCAAGTAATTGAGCAAGACGTTCTTTGGGACGTTCGTGTTGTGGTGGGGTCACCATCTGCCCTTCAGCAAGTCGTCGCAGGGTGTCATTGATCTGGTTAGTGACTTGCTGAAGATTCACCAGCGTCTCCTCCATACGATCCTGTCTCTAGGAAAGATTTTCTGTTACAGCCATAGTAGGCTGATCCGGAGTAGGGTCTGCCTGTGTAGCAGCAGTACTTTGAGGTTGGTTTTGGCTAGTTCCGGTGACTCTGGTAGTGTTTCTAGTATTTGCCATTAAAAAAGTGGAATTTGACAAACTTTTCTGCCGGAATAGCCCTCATTCTAGCGCCAATTGTTGATGGAGGTTTTATCAACAATAAATTTAGTAAAAATTAAGAGATGTGGCTTGTGCGAATTGAGTTAATAATCAAAGCAAATAAAGAGAGATGATTTTATAGTGGTTCAGCCCCGAAAAAGATGAGCTTACGTCCACTGTTTTTCACTATTTTATGGAGAATTACAAGCACTCAAAGTTACAATGTCTCGTCTGAAAATTCCTCTCAAGTCGGGAGTCGGAATTTTGAAGTCTGGAAATTGGAAAACTGAAAAGTAATTGGAATACTGAAAACACTTACTCCTCTTTGGAACATTGAGTCCCCTTTATATAGGTAAAGGTAACCCTATGTCCCTATGATCCTAATTGTGTAAACGGGTAACTATACAATCGGGTAACACAAATTAAGTAACAACATAATTGGATAACCACTCAAAACGGGTAACTGGTTGATCATAAATAGGAGACTTCTGTTTCCCTTTCCTTGTAGGTTTCATTTTTGACATAGCATATACTTGTTTCCCTTTTCTTGCGGAAGAGATCGCCCACATCCTATACAGAGAAGGTCGCACATACCTATGCAAAAGAGGTCACACGACTACACGGAGAAGGTCTATAATCTGTGGAAGAGGTCGCACATATCCAACACAGAGGATGTCGAACTTAACCCTTATGCGACCTTAGGATTTTAGACCGTACAACAATAGTTAATGAGCTTTTCAGCAGATTATTACTCCTATATGACATTGGACTTTACAAAATAGTATACACAAATAGCCCGCTGTAGAAATGTTTGTCACAAAGATATTACTTATGTTAATTATGGTGATTAATAAATAATCAACTAGGGCAAAAAAGACAAAAATAAATCACACATTTTGTAAACATCGTCTTCTTTCCTGGCTTCTCCCTCGAGTAGTACACATAAGATAAGCTAAAGTATTTAGTAAAAAAGGCTTATAACTAGTGTAAATATCTGGTTTAGATATTCATAAATTTGCTTGCGTATTCATAACCATTTGTTTATTTTTCTGTTATAAATATGTAATAGGCATCGTCAACTCATCAAAACCAGCCCATAATCCTGCACAATAAGTCAAATAGTAATTATATACAATTTAAACTTGGTTTGATGCCTGCATTTTTGTCAGTATCAGGTTTGTCTGCCATCCAAAGAATTTCATTTCAGATATCAACCCGCTTTAACACACACACGCAAACACAAAAACAGAACAAGTAGAAGTTTTCACTCGGAGATTTTGCTAAATTTTCATCCATTAAAGAAAAAAAAAACCAAAATTTCAAAATAATAACAATAATAATAATAATAATAATAATAATAATAAAAACCATGAACACTAAGAAAAGTACCTCTCATAAACTCAGTTCCATTACTTTCTACTCTGATACAAAGATTCAACTACACCCTACAATACCCAACAACAGTTTTGAATTTGATGGGCTCGACCAAACACCAAAATGACAAAGATACACACTAATTGAAAAACTATGAACAGTTCAAATTACTGAGGAACATGTCTCCTTTCGGTGATCTGCGAGGTCATTATATGCTCACCAAGTTGGAATGTACTCGTGGCATCAAGTCTTAGATAACAAAAGGCTTCTTCTTCCGCTTTTAAGTCATGGTGCATTTCAATTTGGAGCACCTATCAAGTAATATCTTGTTATTGATAAATGCTAGCGTTAAACGCGTCCTTTATTAAAATAACGTTTTACATGTAGTCGAGACAATAAGAAGTTAGGACTCCCACGTGTCACTGTAGTACCTACCTCCATAAATCCTTTGCTACTGCATTTTTATGACAGAGTACCTTTCTTCGTCGTACAAAGTAGAAGGAGACAATTGCTCAAACACCTTCGGACTTCGTTTTCTTATCTACTACTACACACAAGTTGATGATCTTTTCTCTGCTACAGAAACTGAAAAAAGAAAAAAAGATCACTGAATATCCAGCACTCTGCATTAAAAAGAAAAAAAAAAATGAACACCTAACATTGAAAAATTTAGCAATTTAAGAATTTCATACTGAATTCTGAATTTTCGTGCACATTTGCATATTATTCATGATAAAGTAACTTAAAAAAAAAATCATAATTAACCTGAATGAGAACTTCAGCCTTTTGCAATTTTTGCATCATGCTCACTATAATGGACGTGGGGAGGAGAGAAACCTTCTGGAATGTAAATACAGATGAATTTTCTCATTCCTGCCTACAACCCTCTTGGTAGACCCAAAAGAATATTTGAAAATTTAAAAACTCACTAGGAGGAGTAGCATCTTTGATATCTAAGTACTACCTAATTTATATGTACCTAATCTTTGTCATATATAATGAAGTGGGTAATCTTCATAAAGCTCGAATTTTCAACTCAGCTCAAAGAAATCTAAAGTGCAAGGTTACAAAATGGCCCACCAAATTAGTTTAACAAATTTGTGAAACATTGACCAATAATCACATCCGCAAACTCGTATAAATAAATAGCCACAATAAGATTCAATAATTACATGCCACTTTGAATCAAGTCAACCCGTTAACAGAAAAAAAATAATAATATTGTAACACGAGAAACAATCAGATGCAATCTCAACTCTCTTTATTAGGATGGAGTAACGTGAGACTCGTCTTAATGGATATTAGACATATGATTAATTCTTCGTGACACGGCCAAAAAGTACCTTTAGCAAGTAAAAGTTAGGGAGAACAAATGTTACCCAAAGTAGTTTCACCTGTTTTAAGTCCAATATTTTCACAAGACACCAAATGACATAGAAAAATTCCGAAGCCTACTATTCCGGCGAAACAGAGGTCTAATCCACCCGTCTATGGAAACCAAACCATTCATAGTTCCACCAAAAGATCCATGAATAATAACACAAACCCACTTCATAAATCAGTAGCAAAAGGGGCACGAACTTAAGAAATGAACCATCGAGTGGATTTAGTAGTGCACATATTCTGTGCCACCTTCAAAGAAACCGCTTCCTAAAAACTGAAAAAGAAAAAAAAAAAAAAAAAAAAGAGAAGAAAAGAAATGGATGTACCTTTTGGGAAAAAGAAGTTTGGACCATCTCTTTCTAATAGATGGCCGTATAAAATGGCTGGAATTATTAGACTCGGTCACGTTGTTGAACCACACCACCACCTCGCTAGCCTCTAGGAATATAGTCTGAACACACGTTAATCGTAATCTTAAAACTATTACAACAACAACAACATGAATATGACAATGACAGATAATAATAGTCACGCAGATGAAATCTGTAAGGATCCACGTGATCCGACATGGCCATCGCCATTTTACCAGAAAAAGATTCTTAGAAAATAACACAACACTTTGAAGAATCTGAAAATTACACCTTTTTATTTTTTTTTCCCTCTATTTTAAGCATAATTACTTACTTTTTCCCTACTTGACTACGTAACCCATCGACCAAAATACCCATTACCCACCACTTTTTTTTTTCCCCTTTCTATATGAAACAGAGTTATGAAAAACACAGGCCCAATATAAAATAAAGATAACCCCAGCTCAAAAGGTACCCAAAATACCCTCTTTTAAGTTTTTTCAGAGTCCAACAAGACGGTGAAAAAGCACTATTTGGTATCATGGGATTGTGATCATCTATGCCCGGACTCCACCATGCGATTCAATCGGGTACTTGGATCCATTTGGAAGAAACCCATTTTAAATTCATATAACAATTGGGAAATTTAGACTCAGAAATGGGTTTCCTTTAAAATTGAGCACGAAGAAGAAGACACTGGAACAATTAAAAGCAAAAAATTATGTTGTGCTTAAGTGACAGTGCTGCCTATAAAATCACATGGAGTCTCAGCTGGTCACGCCCGGTACGGTTCAGAACGTTACAAGAAAAAGAGTACATATATGTTAAGATTTTTCACGAGTTTTGACTCTGCCTTGAGCCCAAAAAGTTTCCAAAGATCCAATCGAACCTCAAACTTTGGGAAATAGCGATGTTCAAATACCAAAAGTTCTCAGCTTTTTCACTAATCCAAACCCAAAAATTGACAAAAAAATATCTTTAAAAAGTTCAAAAGTTTCAAAAACAGATTTACATGATTTTTTTTTTAATTTATTTTTTAAAAAACATGTTCAGTTAACACTTAATTTCCATTGATCGATGTGAAACTACAAAAATACCCTTCCAAGAACTTTGGGGGGGAAATTCCACGAATTTAATTGGGGATGAAGCCTATAATTCAGAACCTTTTATATCATAGACCGCTGCTTCAGTGTCCATCGACCAGTGAACACCAAGAACATCCCCACCAAAAAAAAAAAAAAGAAAAGAAAAAACTAACTATATTTAAAGTCCCAAAAAAAAAAACACTATGTGCCTTCAAAATCTTTGCCGCCGATGGCTCTGAAACCTCTCCAATATGCAGAAAATTCACCACAAAACTTCCTCAAACCAAGTCCATTACAAACACATCTGTTCTAACTCCACCATATATAACAACATTGTGACCAAAACTCACAAATTGAAACATGGTCCAATTCAATTGTGAACTTACATAATCCAAACCAAAAACTAACCCAAAAGAGGTAGAAATTGCTTTATTGTTATTATTATTATTATTATTGGAAATTGGGTTTGATTAGTGAAAAAGCCATAACCAACAACAATATCAGTATACCAAAAAGGAAAACAAAGCCCATGAAATGGTTTTGCCAATTGCCATACCAGAAAGACCAAGCTCATGACCGGGGCTGACTGAAGATTTGTGCCACATTCACGTAAGGCGCAAGTTAGCCCCTCTCTCTCTACCCTCTGTCTCTCTCATCTAATATAACACTTTTACAAGATAACGCCGACCCTTCTCTGTCTCTCTCTCTCTCTCTCTCAAACTCTGTCACCACTCACCCCTCTTATGACAAACCCTCTTCTTCTTCTTCTTCTTCTTCTTCTTTCTATTTCTTCTCTCTAAAAAAGTTTTCCCTAAAGAAAAAAAAGGAAAATTACATTCCCAAACTCAAAATTTTTAGTATTTTCTAAATTAAAATTGCAATTTTCTCTGTGTGTGGTTTGAGCCGGGTTAGAAGGAAACTTCCCTTAAGAGATCCCTCTCTCTTTTTCTCCAACTCTTCTGTAAATTCGATCTCTTCTTTGAGTTTTCTCATCAAATTTTCTTGGGCATTCTTCCCTTTTCCTCAATTTTCCTTCTTAGTCGGAATTTTCCATCTGGGTATCTGTCTAATCAGTTGGTGGAACTCAATTGCTCTGTTTTTAAAGGACCCTCTGGAAAATTAGGGTTTACGGGTGATTTGGGAATCGGGGTTTTTGCGTTAAGGGTTATGGTGCGTGTTATTATGTGAAGGTTTGATTGGTTTGGTTGAATCATCGGTTTATTGGGTTCGAGGATTCGTTGTGGGGGTTTCTTCCGATTCTGAAGCCATGATTATCAAGCGGAATTTGAAATCCCAAATGCCGCGTCTGAAACGATGCAAACCCGCCGACTCGGCCGGTGAGGACGACGATAACTTGGCCAGGAAGAAGAGGAAAACCAATAATGGGTATTATCCTCTCAATCTGCTCGGCGAGATTGCGGCTGGTATTATCCCGGTGAGCTTTCATGGGCTACTCAGCTCTGTCACAGCCGAGAAGGGGTTCTCTCCTTCGTGGTGCACCGAAGTCTCGTGCTCCCCTGAGGTGGAGTTGAAGTCAAAGGTTCCAGATTCAATGACGGGAAGGATTAATGGGAAGACGGAGGTTCCACGGCCACCCCTTGTGAGGACCTCGAGGGGTCGAGTTCAGGTGCTCCCTTCTCGCTTTAATGATTCTGTTATTGAGGATTGGAGGAAAGACAGTAAGACTAGTGTGCGTGAGATTGGAGTTGATGATGAGATTGATTGTAAGAAGGAGAGTTTTAGCTTTAAGACCCCAAAAACTTGTATTCAGAATGGGAAAAAGATTCGAAACGTGGAGAGGAATGGATTTAAGTGTGTCAAGTATTCTACATTGTGTGAGAACGAGGATGGTGAAGAGGAAAGGTTGACTGGTATCAAGAATTTTGATGTTAGAAAGTATTCGAGTTCCTGGAGTTCGCTCACGTCGGCGCATGAACGACTGGTTGAGAATGGGAGGTCCTCAGTTGAAGCAATTGAGGGACAAGTTAATAAGGAAAGGAATGACGGGTTATATGGACCTGAAGACTTTTATTCAGGTGATATAGTGTGGGCGAAGCCAGGGAGGAAGGAGCCCTTTTGGCCTGCCATTGTCATTGACCCAATGTCACAAGCACCTGAGCTAGTTTTGAGGGCTTGCATTCCTGATGCTGCTTGTGTGATGTTCTTTGGGTACTCTGGAAATGAAAATCAAAGGGTATTAATTCCTTTCCCAATATTGGATTGGAGTTTAATTCAATTTTGGAATTTTGTTGATGTTGTTATTATTTTATAATTGAATGATGTGGTTATTTATTTCGACACTTCAATGTTATTGAGCAGGATTATGCCTGGGTTAGACGGGGGAGTATTTTTCCGTTTATGGATCATGTGGACAGGTGTGCGATTGCAATGTTTCAATTTTGACAGTTTTTTGAATTGTACTTTAACAGTTTGATGCTGAGACAATACTTTGCATGAATAGGTTTCAGGGGCAGTCTGAATTAAACGACTGCGTGCCCTGTGATTTCCAAATGGCAATTGAAGAGGCGTTTTTGGCTGAACAAGGGTTTACGGAGAAACTGATTGCAGATATAAACATGGCTGCTGGAAATGTAACTTTTGATGTATCCATTCTTAGGGGAGCTCAGGAAGCTACTGGTTCTAACCAGGATCCTGACGGTCACCTTCGTAACCAGGCAAGTTGTCTTGAAGTTTTCTAGCTTTTCCTTGTGAGTAATTTATTGATTCAATGTCGATTGTAGAATTGCTCAAATATCACACTAGAAATTTTCAAATGGAATTATTCATTACTGAATATTTTTTTTTCTTTACCCAATTGGCTAACTACAGCTTTGGGTTTTACCAATGCTTCAATTTTAAATGATCTGAGAATAGGATCTCTGAGCAGCCAAAATAGTAGACTGTTTTGTTTTTAGTTAACATCTGTTATTTGCCTGAGGATGCCAAAGGAAGACAGGCCTTAGATGAAAATTATGATTCATAGTTGTCTCAGCAACCTATAAGAGGAGTTTTTTTCTTTTGGTAAAAAATACATGTTTGTTTTTCCACCTTCATTTTATATTTAAGGCTCTTTTATGGCATGTGCAGAAAATATTTGAAAAGAAGAAAGACACACAACCCTGTGAAGGCTGTGGCTTGAACCTTCCACCCAAGATGACAAAGAAGGTGCCAGCCTCAATTCCAGCAGGCCATCTTTTTTGCAAAACATGTGCAAGGGTTTGTCTTATATTAATGCTTTGCGTGCCATTGTTTATTGAAGTTATTGTTCACTTCTGATATCCATGAATTTGTATTGCAGTTAACAAAATCAAACCATTATTGTGGCATATGCAAAAAAATCTGGAATCATTCAGACAGTGGTAGTTGGGTAAGAAAAACTGCTTGCTCTTTAGTGTTATCATTAGGTTTGCGGGTTGTAGATCTGCTAGTTATTACAATGTTCTCAATATATTTTAAAATATTCCTCTTTGAACAGGTTCGATGTGATGGTTGTAAAGTGTGGGTGCATGCAGAATGTGACAAAATTTCCAGCAACCTCTTTAAGGTCTGTTCATTATACTTACATATTATATGTGTGTGTATATATGATACTGTTGGTTTCTTCTCTCTGGATGACGGGAGGCATAGAAGACTTAGCGAAGTTCTCTGACTAAATTTTTCTTTTTTGAAGAATTTGGGTGGCACTGATTATTACTGCCCAAGTTGCAAAGCGAAATTCAATTTTGAATTATCAGATTCAGAAAAGGGATCACAACCAAGAGTCAGGTAAGTCTGTGGAGTGCCATTTAAAGCTTACAAAATGTCGATCTATGGTCCTATTTTCATTCTTCATTATTATGGCCTTAGTACATTTATGCTATATTTTTCGTTGTTCTACTGATTGGTTCACTCTCATTATTTGCTTTCTGAGTTTAGTTGTAGTTTAAGTTTTATAAATTTTGATGTTTTTCTGTGCTGTATTTCTGAATAAAGTGCATGTATTTTTCCACCCCCTTATTGATGCAGGTGGAACAAAAATAATGGTCAACTTGTGCTGCCTAATAAGGTCACGGTTCTTTGCAATGGTGTAGAAGGCACATATTTTCCAAGCCTTCACTTGTAAGTGCAGCTGCTTGAAATTTTATTGTTTTCTCTTCAATTTTTTCCGCCGAGGGAAATTAATGTTATGATTATTAGTTGTGTTACTGTCCTTCTTTAGCTCTTGCTCAATTATATATAATGCAAAATTTTCGCAGAAAAGAATTGTCAGTTACTCAATTAAAAAAAATTGAATTATTTGCAATTTTTCATCTTCATACTGCAGTTTTAATACATCTTTGTGTTTATTTGAATTTTACATTTGTTATTTATAATCCTCTCCTCTTCTCCCCCGTCTTTTTTTTCTTTTTTCTTTTTTACTCAGAGTCGTTTGCAAATGTGGGTTCTGTGGCTCTGAAAAGCAAGCACTTAGTGAGTGGGAGCGACACACTGGTTCCAAAGCAAGAAACTGGAAGACAAGTGTTAGGGTGAAAGGTTCTATGCTGCCACTGGAACAATGGGTTTGTACTCTTTTATCTTCTAAAATATTTTGTGCATAGTGTATTTTGTTTTTAATACCAAAACGTGTGTTCTGTGACATATTGAAAATAGTTTCTTTCTTTCTTTCCCTTTCTCTTTTTTTTTTTTGAAAAAAAGAGAATAATTTCTTATATGGACAGTATTGGCTTGATAGCTAATTAACGTGTAATATGAATGAGCTTTTAATTTAACGCAATCTCTTTCCACTCTGTAGATGCTCCAGTTGGCAGAGTATCATGCAACTGCTCTTGTGTCTGTCAAACCTCCTAAAAAACCTTCTATGAAAGAACGAAAGCAGAAGTTGCTTGCGTTTTTGCAGGGTAAGTTTCTTCTTCTTCTTCTCTCTCTCTCTCTCTCTCTCTCTCTCTCTCTCTCTCTCTCTCTCTCTCTCTCTCTCTCTCTCTCTCTCTCTTTTCCAGAAGAAATTAGTTTCCAAATCTCTAGTAAAGAGGTCATCTAGCGGCGGCTAACTGCTTTCCTATCCTTCGTTATGACAGAGAAGTATGAACCTGTTTATGCTAAGTGGACCACAGAACGATGTGCTGTATGTAGATGGGTTGAAGATTGGGATTACAATAAAATCATTATCTGCAACAGGTATTGTTTGTGACCCACTATCTACATTTATTGTCTAATTATAAGGACTCGGGATCAATAGTTGATGACACTTATTACTAAATAGGTCAAGACATATAGAATGTTGTGAAATTTGAACTGTGTTTAGGCACATTCTGGTACCTTGGGTAAATTGTTTGGTGGAGCTGCACCACTACATCCCAAAAAGTTGCTGATTGCTAATGTGTGTGTGTATGAAAACTTACAATTGACTATATTTGTGTCAGATGCCAAATAGCTGTTCATCAGGAATGCTATGGGGCAAGAAATGTTCGGGATTTCACTTCATGGGTTTGCAAAGCATGTGAAACACCTGAAGTCAAGAGAGAATGTTGCCTCTGTCCTGTAAAAGGCAAGTTTTCGATTTCTTCTTATGCAACGTTCCACTTTTTCAAAAAGTTTGTTGGTTACTGTTGCTTAGAAGCAGAACAAATAATCATTTGTATAATGGTACTCCCTCCCCTTAAAGATTTTTTTATGATCCCTGGTCTGAGCTTCTTTCCACTTTAGTTGTCATTGATCATTAATTTTTATCATCTATCCACATGACATTATGTATGATGGAATTTTAAGTTCAGCTTCAATCAGCTACTCTGAGTTGATTTTTTTTTTTTTCCTTTTTCTCGTTTACCACAGGAGGTGCTCTAAAGCCTACAGATGTTGAGACACTGTGGGTTCATGTTACATGTGCTTGGTTCAGGCCTGAAGTCGCTTTTGACAGTGATGAAAAGATGGAACCTGCTCTAGGGATCTTGAGTATTCCATCTAATTCTTTTGTTAAGGTTGATTCTTTTATTCAAACTATTGCTGCATTAATCTTGTTTTATTTTAAGTGGGACCTTTGTAATTGAAATCACTATTGAATAGTTTAATTGTTCTTGCTGATCCAATCTTAAGTGTGCCTCTTTGCGTGAATTTCAGATTTGTGTTATTTGTAATCAAATTCATGGTTCGTGCATGCAATGTTGCAAGTGTTCCACTTATTACCATGCAATGTGTGCTTCAAGGGCAGGGTATCGCATGGAGGTGAGATTCTTTGAATGCTGATCCCCCCCCCCCCCCCCCCCCCCCCCCTCCCCCCCCCCCCCCCTCTTTTTTTTAACTGTTCTCTCTGTTGAAAAACAATTGGATAAATTTATGCCTTTCAAATTGCAGCTGCACTGCTTGGAAAAGAACGGCAGGCAGATCACAAAAATGGTCTCATATTGCGCTTATCACAGGTTTGAGACCACCTTTTCCACTTTTTCTTTTTCCCGGTTTATAGCTGTGCTTATTCTTCTTGCTTTTAATTCATTGTATGAGTTGCAAATATGGTTACTCCTAACTACTTTTCTTCACAACAATGGTTTCATTTTTGGTGCAGGGCTCCAAATCCGGATACTGTCTTAATTATACAGACTCCTGTAGGTGTTTTTTCAGCCAAAAGCCTTGTCCAAAATAAGAAGAGGGCTGGTTCAAGGTTAATTTCATCTAATAGAAGAAAAGCGGAAGAGGTTCCAACTATTGAAACTATAGAGCCTGAGCCATTATCCGCTGCTAGGTGCCGGGTATTCAAAAGAGTAAACAACAACAAGAAGGTAACTCACTATGTTGTTTATTGTGGTATTTGTTTCAATTCTGTAATTAGTTTATTGTTGGGAACTTCTGGCACCATACATATGTTCCTAGTGAGGTAAAAAAGAGAGATTCTTTTTTTTTTATTATCTCTTGTGAGAGCTAAATATTAGTTGACTAAATTATGCAAATATGATATTTGCACCTTTTATAAGTTTTTTAAAAAAAAAAAGGTCAATTAACGAGAGAAAAGTGCAGCATGCCTATTTCTGTTAAATAAATTGGTGTATGCATCGAATGATTCTCAGGTGAAATTGGTTTGAAGTTAGGACTTCATTGTCTCTTATGTACATTACAGGTTATTCTTCTTTTCACTTCTATTTCTTATGGTTGCTAGAGAATGGAAGAAGAAGCCATTACACACAGAGTTGGAGGACCTTCCCATCATACTGTAGGAGCAATACGAAGTTTGAATGCTTTTATGGTAAACTTATTGTACTTCATAAAATTTTTTCTTCAAATACAAGGAGTACCAGAGAAATCAATCTCAATGTGACATGCTTGCTATGCTTTTCTTTTTCTTCCTCTATTTTCAGCAGGTTGTTGATGAACCAAGGACTTTTTCTTCTTTCAAAGAACGGCTTCACCACTTACAGGCAAAATCTTAATCTTTTTCCAGTCATTGTAATTAACTTTCCAGATTTCATTTCTGACTGTTATTGGATGAATATGAATGCAGAGAACCGAAAATGATCGTGTTTGCTTTGGTAGATCTGGCATACATGGTTGGGGTCTCTTTGCACGTAGAAATATTCAAGAAGGAGAAATGGTACGTCAGATTGAAGATTTTGTATGGGAACAATTACGGCTCGTAACTAAACCTGACCTCTGATTGCTCAGTCGTCTTCCACCCCACTCCACCTTTTTTTTTTTTTTTTTTTTTTTCCTTCTTCTTTTTCTTGTCTCTTTGTTTAGTTTGGGTCATTTTTCAGTTGTGGACTTGGGTTATATTCTAAACTCATGTGCTGGGCTGTCACTGGGGCATTTTCTATATGGAATCAGAAGCTCTCTCCCCCCCTTCTTTTTTTTTTGCTGTTAGAATGAGAAGATGTGTTTGTCTGCAGGTTCTTGAATATCGTGGAGAGCAGGTGAGAGGCAGTATTGCGGATCTCAGGGAGGCACGGTATAGATTAGAAGGCAAAGACTGCTATGTAAGTTAATGTCTTCTCCGTTGATTTTAATTATTTCTTTCCGGGAAAAAGAGGAATTTAAATATAGAGTAGAGCCCTTGAAGTACCTTTAATTTTTACATGATGCATTATTCTGCAGCTCTTTAAGATCAGTGAAGAAGTAGTGGTAGATGCTACCGATAAGGGAAACATTGCACGCTTGATTAATCATTCGGTAAGTTATTGTGATTAACGTTAGAAGCTAGGTCACTGTGGGGTTCTAATTCTCGTCCTTCATTCCTGTATGTCGTTAATCATACGAGATGCACAACACTTGATACCATCGAAAGAGCTGCTCTCATATCTTGTTACAAATAAAATCAAGCAAATTTTGAAATGGATGGCAGCCATGCATGCACAATGGTGGTGGTATTAATCGATTATGAGATACAAAAATAAATGAAAATTGTTTTTAGAAGCCTTTGATGGATCTATTTTATTGGAAAAGGAATTCATTATCATACTTTGAATCTTCATCTTGATTCGTTCTTAACCATTTTTTTCCCTTCTCCAACTTTGATGTATAGTGCATGCCCAATTGCTATGCGAGGATCATGAGTGTTGGTGATGATGAAAGCCGGATTGTACTTATTGCTAAGACTAACGTAGCTGCCGGTGACGAACTAACGTATCTTCTCTCTCTCTCTCTCTCTCTCTCTCTCTCTCACACACACACACACACACATAAATTATCAGCTATTTTAATTTGATTTTTTTGGTTGTGGCAGGTATGATTACTTGTTTGATCCCGACGAACCGGAAGAATTCAAAGTCCCTTGTTTATGTAAAGCTCCAAACTGTCGACAATTCATGAATTAGGATAGAACACTTGCACAGCCATTGTTTCTCCGCAAGGAACACTAACCCATTCCCTCTTTTGCGGGATCTCACAGTTCTTACACCAAAAGTCGTAATTTTGTCGAGGAAAAAGAAAGCAGGTAGAGTGTATTCTTTTCTTTTCTTCCATAATTTTCCTTAGGACGAATCATTAGAGCTTAATAAAAGCTATAGATTTGCCAGCTTTTTGGCTCGTGGCATTTGTATATAGTTAATTTTTTACGAACGTTCTAATCTCAGATCAGTTGAGAAGACTTGCTCTCTTTCTCGTTCAAGTCCCCGGCTTTTTTATAGACATTTTATTCGAGTGTAATATGTGTCTTTTTTTATTTTTTGGGTGAAAAGCAGGAAATTAGATTAATGAAATTTGGGTTTCAAGAATCTAGTCTTCATGAGGTGTAAATGATAACAGTACATAAAATCTCTGTAATCAAGTATTATAATAAATAATGTGCTAAGAAGATAATTGTGTTCGTAATCTCTTCTTGACCAACACTCCCAAGTTGGCGACTAGTTAATCCCAGGTACCAATTTTGACAAGTACTTTCAACTAACCACCGTTAAAAAGGTCTATCACTGATATCTAACTACGTATTAGTGACCAAATCTGGACAACAGCCATCGTTTCTGGGCAAAAGTATTCTGATAATAACGTTGGATGCATCCTTTACTAAGCTGCCTATGCTCAAATTTAAGGAAAGCACAAAACTAAGCAAGTAGATTCGACTGTTTGACCATAAGAACTCGACGTTTTCTTCCTATCCACGTGGTTAACCATGAAGGATCACCCGAGACTACTCTATAGCCTGCGTTTGAATACAGTTGTCTTGCACCATAATCATCTTCATAAGCCCGGAGAACTAGATATTTGAATCCCCAAAGAATTGAGAGCATGTCACAAGCTTTTAGCAGCACAGTCGCTATTTTCCTCCTCCTGTTAGATGGTCCATTAATGTATCTTGTCAAAAGAAGAACAAGAATGCAATACAAGAAATTTTGTCGAATATTTTGGCTTAGAAGGAAAAATAAGAACCTGAAACTTTCCAAAACAGCAATCCCAGAAACGTAAAGATATTCCTCTGCATCAGGTGGTAGGTGGTTAAGTACGTTTTGGTCTCTCAAAACGGTGACGTCCACGACTCCCACAAGGCGTTGTTGTGAGTTGGAAATTTCAGTTGCAGCCTCGGCAACCAAGCAAGCATACCTATAATATGATGATGCATTCTAACATTAGAATTTAAATCAACTAAGAGGGTCTTAGACTATTAACTATCCCATCAAAATGAAAGGTATCGAAAAGCTAAAGTACCTATTAGAGGGTGAGTTCCTAAGTTTATACATAAGCCCAGCAAGCACTTCGGCCTGTATATTGAATCAACACCAGACTAGACAGTAAACAAGCATGTTTAAACAAGTTTTTAAAGAAAATCCATTAAAGAAATCATGAAATAATTACACATAATGATAAAACAACAATTCACCTGAAAAAAGTCGAAGAAAAAATCGTTGAAGAGAAAAGCAGGTTCATGAAAAGCTTGAGCTTGAACTCGAGCTGCCTCTCTGATCTCGTCACCAATTTGAGCCAACCTCCTTACCTTCCATCCAAACTCACTCGCCAAATTCTCCAACTCAGCTGCCTTAGTACCATTTACAGGGCATGATTCACTCTCAACCAATCCCACTTCTCCAGCTGGTGAGGTAGAACTACTGCAGCTTTGCACCAGAGAATTTCTTCCTCTAATCTCCGAATACCCGGAAAATGATTCCTTAGGAGCAATGAAATTAACCCCCCTAGCTCTACCTCTTTTTTTAAGGAGCGTATATCCATGTGAAGATTCTGTACAAAACTTTATTGATGTGTTAGGATAACTCCTTAGCAAATGAGCCATAGCTTGATGAATAGTCAATTACATGTAAATTGTTACTTCTTTCTGTGTTTAGTCTAACCTTTTTCTCTTTTGCATGTGCATATGAGGAGAATGAAACTATGATCTAAAATTTGAGAAGAGAGAAAAAGAAGAAGATCTGTCCACGAGTGGACATGACTACTTGTTTGGTTTGGACCATGAATGAGAATGCCACGTGTAGAACTCTGTGCCTACCATTTGGCATTCGAAGTAATTATGTTTTAGAACTGTGACTTTAGGTACAACTTGTTGTCGTTTTCCCTCGATATATTCTTGAGATGGACTCGTTTCTTTCTGATATACAAAACCGTCACCTGCTTATGTCGTTTTAATTTTGTTGTAACGACGAAAGGTGCAGCCGCCACACCGCGACGCAAAGTGTCATGAATTTTTTTTCTTTGATGTCCACGAATAGCTGAATATATA
>JXTB01000041.1:1264543-1300914 GCA_002914805.1 Parasponia andersonii
TATAGTCTCTGCGTATGAGCACAGCCATGCGTCAACTGTATAATACCAGGAACACAAGGAGTATGGATTGATGCGTCAACTTAGAGTAGCCGCCAATGCATGCGTACATGGCAGACCTGTCAAATAAAACCTCCTACAACTACAAGTCTTTGTCTGTAAGTTAACTTGACCATCTCTGTCACCGTCCATGACATAAAACTCATAGTGGCTGAGAGGCTGAACAATCAAAGTCTTCGCAGCCTCAATACGGTCCTCCAATTTCTTCTCAATCTTTGTCGATAATGGTTTATTGGATTTCATTGCCAATGTTCGTCTTTCAAAGAACCAAGTTTGTAGTGTATACCTCAGAAACTCCGCCAAAGTTGTGATTGGATACTTCCGTGCATCTCTACTCGTGTTATTAAAGCTCTCAGTGTTATTACTTGTCATGATGTTGTAACGAATGGCAGAGAAGTTTGCACGGCTCCATTTCTCAATGCCTATTTCTTCTAAATAATTAGCAATGGCTTGATCCTTGACCTTGATCTTCTCAAAATGATGAAGAAAGTCACTCATCCGATAGGATTTTGCCGCCAAGAAGTACTCACTGTGGCAATGATTAGTCTTGAATTTTGCTTAGATATTCATACCAATATGATGTATGCAAGCTCCGTGGTGTGCTTCAGGGAACACAGTCGACAATGCATTCGTAATACTTGGGTGTCGGTCCGATACGAAGACCAAGTTCTCAACATCTCCAATTGCTTCCTTTAGTTTCACGATAAAATACATCCAGGAGTCGTTGTTCTCTGAGTCGACTACTCCAAATGCAACAGGATACAACTGCATGTTTGCATCTTGTGCAATCGCAGCCAACATTATCCCTCCACAGTTTGTTTTTAAGAAGGATCCATCCACACATAGCACAGGACGGCATGCTGTTTTAAAGCCCCGAATAGATGCACCCAGTGACATGAAGAAATACTTGAAACATCCCATCTCATCGGTCTCTAAAGGCGTGACTGTTCCTGGATTAGTCTTCTCTAACATATATAGGTAAGATGGCAGCTTTTGATATGAACCATCCACTGTTCCCCTCACATATAGAAGTGCTTTTTCCCTACATCTCCATGCCTTTTCATATGTCATGTTAATCCCATAGTCTTTAGAGAAATCGTCGATTATTGATCGAGGGGCATAATTAGGGTTGGCTGGATTTGTGTACTTTCTCTTAATGCAATGTCCAATAACCCATGGTGCTGCTTGTCTGTTGTCCTTATGCCTTATTGCCAACAAACATGTGTGTTCAGGCACATATCTTCGCACCTCAAACATGTCATATTGCTCCACTTTTCTAGCTCGCAGCCGCCACGTACAATTGTCCTCTATACATGTTATAAACCAACAGTCTTTGCCTGACTTTTTTATCTTGAACTCAAAATTGCACTTCATTGCATGCAAGTGCAGCTTCAGCTTCAAGTCTTCCTTATTCTCAAATAGTTGACCGATCACGATTTTCACTGAATTAGAAGATCCAACTGACAAGTTGTTAGATGTTCCCTGCGGCAATTCTCCCTCTGAAAACAAGGGAGCACTCCACTTCGCTTCATTATCTACTATTCTTACTCTACGCACTCGACTACTTGAAGTCCATGTTGTTGTCGCTGGAGTCTTAGCTACTTCACCAAAACATTTCTTTAACTCATCTATTTTCTTTGCACCTGTTTCAGGCACAAATGAAGAATTTTGACAGCAACCCTCACCCATAGGTGTCAACTTCGGTAAAATGGACACATAAAGGAGTACGGTTCTGAATAGAGTAAGACATCTCCTCAAGCCAAATTTCTAGGTCACTATCAGAGGTAATCTTCGTTGGAGGAATAGGGATTCCATCTCCACCATCACATTTATAAACAACCTTAAGTTCTAAATCAAAACGATTTTTATCAACTCCAATCACCTCATACAGCTTATCTACAAGGGTCACAAAAGTTATACCCATCCATACACCCATGGCCTTACTTTCTTTAGCAATATAAGACCATAATATTTTCTCTGACGAAAACTTCCATTCACCGTTATACAAAACTATGATGTTGAAACGTGACTCTGCAGATTAAACAAAAAAAAGAAATTAGATTCAACAGAAAAAATCATAAAATGTAAACGGAAGAATCTATATTTTTAGCCATCGAAAATTGGTCGAAATTGGTCGAAAGAAATAATCGAAATAGTCATCGAAAATAGGTCGAAAATTCGACTACCATCGAATTATAGTCGAAATATAGTCAACGAAATTCTTACATCTCANAAAATTCGACTACCATCGAATTATGGTCGAAATATAGTCGACAAAATTCTTGCATCTCAGACTTATCGAAATTTGGTCGAAATTATAATCGAAATACATCAAAATTGATCGAAAAAATAATCGAAATAGTTATCGAAAATAATAATCAAAATAGTCATCGAAAATAGGTCGAAAATTCGACTATCATCGAATAGTCATCGAAAATAGGTCGAAAATTCGACTACCATCGAATTATAATCGAAATATAGTTCGACGAAATTCTTACATCTCAGACTTTATCGAAATATGGTCGAAATTACATCGAAAATTCGATGCTTATACTGAGGCAGTCTGATTTTTTGAGAAATCCAGACTTTTGCAGATAATCCCAGACCCAGAAAACAACTTTTAATGTATAAATTATGCTCGTAACATATCGAAACTCAGTTAAAAACCATTTCAAACTGTACCCATAACATTTGAACATATAAATTACATACCCATTTCGCGGATTTCCGTCCTCCGTCTTACTGCCACGTCTTTTTTCTGTTTTTTCAACTTTTATCCTTTTCTTCTTTTCTGCTCTTAGAATTTCAGCTCCTTAGACAGTGTGATAAATTCAAGCATGAGATTACATGAAAGATTGTGAGGATATAGAGGAATGAATAAGGAGCTACAGCTTGGTTAAAGAAGAGAAGAGCGACATATACATTATAAACCAATTATTAAGGACAGAAGTGACATTTCAGGTGGGTACATGCATATTTTTCAGAGTTTTATTGAGTAAAATATATGTGCCAAAATATGCCTCTTATAATGCATATTTAACCTAATTTCCCATTATAATGCATATTTAACCTAATTTCCCAAAAATTACCGGTGACCAAAGAATTTGAGTTATACCCACAAGAAAGTCAAGCGAAGATTTGGCCTTGCATTCAAAAATTTGTTTCCTCCGAAGTTGCGTTATTTACATTTATAATGTTAAATAAACAAGAGTTCCAATTCCCTTTAAAATAAAAAAGTAAAGAAAAATTAAACACATTCATTTTTCTTAATTGAACCCATCATTCACTTTATAAATTTTTGAAGGAAAGAAATTCAAACAATAAAGATTTTTCCCATTAAATAAGGAGCCAACACCACTTCAAATTTCACAATTTTAAAAGAAAAAAACAATTGAAACCGTGAAAGACCAAATTAAAAAATTTCTAAACCAAACCAAGTATCCTAAAGTATATTCCTTCAAAATATTCAATACTGTATTCTCACCACACCAGGTACACCCCAAAAAAACCCAGCTAAATTCTCAAACACTGACAATATTCAAGTGGCAGGACAAGGAAAAGGCCTGAAAGTATGGAACACAGAGATGGACTAGGTGAAAAACGTGCTAAAAGAAATGGAAATGTAACATAAAAAAATTCAAACACAATATTGAGACAAGAAAATGCAGAAGGAAAAAAAAAAAAGAAAAAAAGAAAAGGAAGATATATATATATATATATATCGAAAAGTAAACGGAAGATATATTTGTGAAAGCTATCCTAACCTCAATGCCAATATCCCATCACTCGACCAACATATGCGGGAAGTTGGAAACACAAAGAAAAAAAAAAAAAAAAAAAAAAAAAAAAAAGGGGGTTGGTGGGGCAAATCACACAAAGCAACAGTTCATGGAGCAAAGCCAATGGTTTAGACTTTTAGACTCTAGAAAAGCGTGTGAAATTGTGAATGCAGGACTATAGACTCAGAAACCAGCAAAAAAAACACAACCGCACAAGCAGAAGATCAGGCAAAAAAGCAAAAAAGATCTTAAGAGAGCATGGGGACCCCCATACTAAGGGAATAAAAAATAAGCATATGATAGTTTTATTTCCTTGCTGAAAATAAAAAGGCAACAAGATATGGAATAGCAAAACTAGCTTACCAAAAGCGCAATAAAAAAGAACATGATGGATATAGAAATTGTCTCAATGTGTACTTTCAGGAGAATGATGTATCCGACTTAAATTTACCGACTCAGACTCATTTGACCCAGACATCACAGCCTCACCATCCTCGGGAGATTCACCTGGAACAAACACAGGACCTTTCATCCCATCACCAAAAGCCAAACCTTCTTCCTCAGCATGACAAATAGATTGGTTGCCGTTGTCCGTGCTAACTCCGTTTATGTTTTCACCCTCAGTTGATAAAGATGCGCCAGGAAGTGATGTGTTATCAGGTAACAAGATGCCATCGGCATTTGTCTCCTCCAGTTTCACCTGCACAGAAGATAAAACTTCTGTTTCCGCTTCACTGAAAATGGCCTGTGGCTCCCCTATATATTCTCGATCGTCTTCTTCATCCGGCACTTCCAACTTCGGGGAACGAAGAGAAATGTGATTCTGCACCTCACAACTAGGAGTTGGCACCACCTTCAGTTTCACCTCAGCAGCAACATCAACAGCTTCAGCATTCTCCACATCCAATTTCGAATTTGTAGCATCCGCGATTGCTGTATCTAAAGGTGGAACTGGGTCCTCTCCCATTTCCACATCAGGGTGAATCTGCTCTGCTACATTTTCCTGATTGGATTCTGATACAATATCCAATATTTTTTTGGACAAAAATGGTACACCTCTTGCTTCCATTCTCTGTTTCTTGTAAAGATCCATAGCCCTCTGCAAGACATCAATAACATCAACCAACTAGCTTATTGACAACTATCTTTGGTCTAGATAAAGAACTCATGATCAAGACACTGTTGTTACACAATTGAAAACATACACAAAATTCAAGCAAAAACTTATAAACAAGATATCTATTAACACAAATAATTGAACACAACTATCTATCATAATTTACCTGAAAGACAGACTTCTTTATGGAAGGTAAATGTGAGGAAATTCTCAACTTATTCATAGATGATTTCACTCCAGCTCTTAGATAGTCCTGTGAAAGGCGGGAACACAAAACAATCTTTAGTAAGCCTGGATTTAAAAATAAATAAATATATAAAGGAAAACCAATCAAATGTTGTGATCAACCTCTTACCTTTGACATTATATGCACAGTGCTGTCATCATCAGTAGTTGCACTTTGGTCAATATCTAGTAAGCTCATACACTGGTTATACAACTCTGGACGTGCAAGTTCCACAGAAATGTCGAGCTTCGAGAGATAGTAACGGCTTAAACAGGAAACATCATCCTTTGAAGATTTAGAAAGGTTAAGTTTCTTCTCATGGATAACCTTAGGTGTTGACTCTTCTGCAGAAGAAGTTGCACCAGACCTTGTTTCAGAAAATTTTCCCCGAATCCCATGTCCACGATTTTCTTCATGATTAGACAACTGACCAACCTGAACAGCCAAGCCATCATCCACAGAGGTCTCATCTTTAAGAGATGGAGAAAGCAAGTCTCTTTTTGCGTCGCCATTTTGCCCTTTCCATGTGTCAACACTGGATTCCCTTCCCCGACTATTCATTGGATGCCTGTTCTGGTCCCACTCAGCTGCCCCATACAAGTGAGGTTCATCCCGAAAGACACCATTACTTCCATCCCATCCATGCAAATGAGAAGGCCCTGAACCATCCATCATGTTCTGCCAACCAAGTGGACGCAAGGGACTGGCAAATCTGTCAGCATCTGGGATATGGTAAGGCATCCCTGTGTGATTAGTTTCCAAGGATGGCCTAACACCAAAAAGTGGAGCTGGAAACTGCGGCATCATCCCTTGAAAACCTGTGTGAGGTGGCCCATGTTGGAAAGGTATGAAGCCATTTGGTACTGGCGAAGTCCAGTTTGGAACCCCCCTCCAAGCGTTATTATGTCCTCTTCCCATATTCAGATCAACACTCCTCCAGTAACGTGCGTTGGAATTAACCCTGGTATCATCTTCAAGAGAGCCAATGAATGGGCTGTCAACTCCAGCCCTAAAAGCAGGGTGTGAAGGAATCAAAGATGAGTTGCCCTGATTAGTCCTACTGTAAAAGGTTGAATCAACAGGCGACGATTCATCCACCAAGGGCTTCTCTGACGGTAAATCCCGACTCAGTCTGTCATCAGAAATACCGAAATCTCTATTATCAATGGAAGCACTGCCTCTCCGCCCTGTTTCTTCAATGTCATGGCTACGCCTAGCACCAGTTCTATTCATGTACCTACGGTCAATACTTGAAGAAGAAGGAGATCTTTCCATCAAGCCCAAAGGAGAAGCTTTAGAACTGGAAGACTTCTCATTTGACAGTTCTCCTAACACACTGTCATCCAGTTTAGCGGGCTTTTCCATGGATCTGTACTTGGGACCTCTTTCTAACACTCCAGAATAACTAGATGCATCCCTTGAAAGAACTGCTTTGGACCTCTGTTCTGTCATTGAATCCCTGTACTTCAAATCTTCTGGATTTAGATGCCTGTGATAAGGGCAGAATGATGAAAAAGTTACTATTGATCCAACTAAGTGCTTCATAGAAGAATATTGGGGTTTTATCCTCCACAAAATATTACATAGGAATTCAACTGAAATTCATCTGCGGAATCATTAAACAGCAACGAAGATTCCACATCAAAACTTGGGATACCAATAACCATATAGTCTAGTACTTGCAAAAAAAATCAGAATTTTATTGGGGAATATTCTGTAATTCAATAGCAATAATCAATAAAAAAACTTAACTTCCGATGGTCAAGAGAATACCTACTAGTTACTTACTCTTGTAAGAACACTTGTTCAGATAACTCCCTTAAACATGACTTTAATTTTCTGGAAAAACGGAAATTCAATAAAAGAGGACCCCTTAACTATTCATTAACTTGTATAAGATTTAAGGGCCTAACTACATCATCAGCCAAGGTAGGAATGATATAAGAATTGTCAGATCTCTTTGCTAAAGGATCCATTCAAGTAAAAGAGTAGTTCTATGGTTATTTCTAATATTAATAGCCTGACTATTACAGTAACTACAAACTATTCAAATTATAAAGAAAAGAGAACCTGCAAGTTTACTCTATTATTAAAACAAGTAAGCCCCAATTATAATTGTTTAAATATACCAGAAAGGAGAAAAAGAAAGAAATGTACCTATACTCATCTACGCCAACATGTGGACTAGAGCTGCGGGAATTCCTCCGCTTGTCGCTGCTTGCAACAGTGTCTACATGAGTTGGCCGTGAATGAGATCTTCCCCTATTAGCATCTGACTCTGTCCGATCACCACTTAAAGCCTTCTTTTCCAGATCAGAATTACGAGTTTTGGTACCTCTAGATGGAAAATCACTAAAATCGTCACGATCATCAGGAGATCTTTTCTTTGCCCTGCTACTATCTTTGTATCTAGAAGTTCGGTCATCAAGATGAGAGCCACCATAGTCCCGATCAACATCGTGATCTCGATCATAGTCCCTATCTCGATCACGCTCACGGTCTCGATCACGTTCTCGGTCACGGTCCCGGTCACGATTGCGCTCTCGGTCACGATCCCCATCTCGATCTCGGTCCCATTCCCAATCATGATCGCGATCGCGACCACGATCATGCTCACGCTCACGATGCCAATCACGATCACGATCCCTGACAAGATTTAAGTCACGATGACGATCACGTTCACGGTCTCGATCATTCTCTCCTTTGCGATCCCCATCGTGAAGTTTAGATCTCTTGTTTTGCATTTCTGCAGTGTCTTTATCATCCTTTGCATGCTTATCTTCAGATCTATTGCTAAGATGATCTTTTGTTGAGCGCTCATCCCTTTGTCTTTCATCTCGATGCTTGTTGTCCCTGTCAATATCTTCTCGGTACTTCTCTTTGTATCTTTCATCCCTGCGTTTCTCATCTCTCTGTTTTCCATCCTTGCCAGTATCCTCCCTCAAAGATAATCTTCTATTGTTAAAGTCTCCAATTTCATCTTGATGCTTATCGAAATCAATCGAAGTATCCCTTTTTTTCCTCATTCTTCTTTCAAGCTGTTTATCTGGTTCAGGACTTCCCAACTCAACTTGAGCATCCAAATCTGCAACACCGCATTATTACAACAATCAAACTCCAGTTTCGACAAGGCTAAGACAACAAATATAGCTAACAGAGAGAGAGAGAGAGATAGAGGGGGGAAAAATGCTTGTCTTCAATCACACAAACCACTCCCCATCTCTATACCCACAACTGTCATATACAACACAAAAGATCTTTTTCCCTCCCCCCCCCCCCCCCACAAGAACTAAATACACGCATATTGACCATCGCAGCAAGTTCTTTAAATTCTACTCTGCATGAAAAGCATCCTCCAAACACTGCATACCTAATATTCTTTGTATAGGTTAAGGAATTAAAGAAACTTCCTAACAAATATTGTTTTGTCAATGAAAATTCAAGGGAGGGGGAAAAAATAGATAAAATCACAATACGTGTACAACATCGAGTCAACAATAGATCAAAGCTACAAAGTAATAGAATTAAGATTTTTTAAAAAATGACCAGAGAAAAACATATGGCTGTTTGGATTTGTAAGGAAGGAAACAATAATTATACAAACAAATGATAACATGTGAGATACAGTAGCAGTGAAATCATATTAGAATCAGAGGAAAAAGAATTAAATCTAATAGAATAAAACAAAACAAAAACAAAATATGAACCAGAACCAGAACCTTTCAGAACTAGGAGAGAAGGAAACAATATGAATACTAATACTGCAGTCATAAATAAGATCTTTATATAGGACCATATAAGATGCCCAAAATGCAGACCCCACCGAACCCCTTTTATCTTAAGGAAATAAAAAGAAGAAAAATCCAGAACATACAATGGAAGGATAAATGAACTTATCTAGAAGAGCTAATAAGTAAAAGCCACGTGAGTTCCAGACGAAATTTTCCGAGTACAGCTAGAACCCGCATTTCTCAAGGGAATATAATGAATATGGTAAAAGTACAACTCACTTACTTATATTAGGAAAAGGAATACCAATATGGAAAGGAAATATGCGTTAAAAAATCCTAACAAAATTTCCATGATAACTTCTACAACCATTTAATCAACATTCTCCATAATTTCAAAACTGAAGATTTTTCAATATGAAAGTTAAACATAATTATTTTTAAGTTGTCGGACTGCCACATCACGTACAACAATAAAGTGTGAACATTTGGATCAGTTACATCAGTACAGCAAAAAGGTAATCACGTGGCACAATCCAACATGGCACTCCCTCATTAGTTAGTCTATATAACCATACCCAGCAGTGTTTCTCGACTTCAGCTAGCATGAACTTCCCAGCCAATAAATCTAATCCACATCAAAAAAGGTGAGAAAACGTCCCCTAGAACTAAGATTATCAATTGACATGTCATTTATTAAGAAACAAAGAACATGGTGGATCAGGTGTCCAAAAAAGGATACCATACTCGATGAACATCATTTAAAACACTGGCATATATGATATTTAAGGAATATTTGTCTACTAATTTCCCCTACAAGGAGGTACTACAGGCATAAATCATACAGTAATAACAAAATCCACCGCTAATATTTCCCTTTTTACCTGTCATTTAAATATTAGATGATTACTCTCACCATAAAGGCCCTAGCTATTCAACTTTCTCTTCTGCTATATACCCAAATGACCAAAGGTTTCAATGCATAACGTTTAAACACTAATTCAAACCGTTGACCTTGCCAAAGAATCCAAAGCATTAACTTATGTATCATATTGATCATAATCTTAATTTTCTCATTCGATATATATAATATACACAAAATACACATAAGAAAGTCAAGCATACTTTTCACCGAGTTGTGTTTTATGAACAAAGACCACGCAAAAGGGATAATAACAAAGCCCAAAATGACTTGAACGACAGTCAGAGAAATACGTTCAAAACTCAAAAAAAAAAAAAAGAATATTGCTCTTCGTAAAGATAAAGGAAGTGAAAAGGATCAATTATTAAAAGTCCAGAATAATTCATCACTGCCCTAAAAAAAATCCAAAATTGATCCATTAATTTTGATAAGAATCTTGGAAAAAAGGTGAACCTATTTTAAAAGGTGTGTGAAAATGAGTAACTTCAGACCTAGGTATCATTAATTACAATGAATTTGTCTTAGTTGGGAATAAAAATAGACTTTCTAAACAGCTCGCAATCCCCTCCTCCCTTATACCCTTTCCCTCTCTCATGGAGCAGCGGAAAATTCTTTTCTTCCACACCAAAAGGTCCTAAAACACAGTCCCGAAATCAGTACTCCAAATCAGAAGGAGACATATAACTACATAGAACCCACTCTTGTCCAGTATAAAAAAATAAAAAATAAAAAAAAAAAAACCAATACTGCCTCTGTTTTGATATGGAGTCATATATATACATAAAGTTATCAGCAATTAGAGTTTATTTCGCAAATTTACGAATTATTAACAATTAGAGTTGTTGCTTTAATTACGTATAAAAGGAAACAACTAATGATTAGTGCTAACTCAAAGACGTGAGACTAACACCCAAACATTAGAACTTTTAATTTTGAACCCTCAACTATGTGACTCAGCAAATTATGTGACTGGTCTATAAATGTTAATTGACCTAACTTTCCTTTTCTATATGAAACTATGTAATACAACAAAGGTCCAGTATTAAATGACGTAGGATATTCAGACAAGAAAGGGCTTAGGATCATGACGTCTACCTTAAAATCACATTTAAACATTCTGCGTTTACTACGTGTTAGTCAAACCATCTATTCCATGTGCACATTCTAATTTCTTCTTTCACAACCATGAAACCAGCATTATGGTACTATTTATTAGTGGTTAGAGAATATAAGGGAAGTAAAACACACAATAGAAGTCATGAAAGCAACTTCACAAGGAGAGATAGAATGGGGGTATACGAATAAGATAAAGCATGATGAAACTAAGAGCTAATCTTAGTTAGAAGTTCCAACATAAGACTTGCACAACCACTGGATGTTCAAACACTTGAAGCATAAATTTCTAACTGGAAATTTGAAAACTTATGAAGTGATCGACCAAACCAACTGAATGAAAAAAGTTGAGAATAAATAATTTCAGATATCATTCTGTGGATAAGTTAGATAGTTAACCATGCATCAATCGTTAATTATGAAATTAGCACTAAGCCATTCACAAGGAATGTCAGAGTAAAAGAACAATTCAAATCAAATTCTTTCCCCACTAAATTCACTTATTTATTCTAGAAGCCTAGCAAATGCCGATACCAAATAGACAGCACGCTAGTGGCAAAAAAACCACGCCTTTTAAAGGTAAAATTAACAGGTCATAGTAAAAAGAAAAACTATTATCATCCAAAACTAATAAGCGAACATGTGGTACAGACAAACAAATAAACCATTCAGTTACCTTACCAGTATTTTCGAGGACTTGCTTCACCGCCACATGATGTTCATCACCACCAATTGATCTCTCATTTCGTCCGTCCTTACTTTTTCTTTCCCTATCCTTCTCCTTATCTCTGTCTCTCTCCGGCCCACCATCCTTACCCTCCTTTCGACCAGAATCCCTGTCTTTATGCCTCCCCTCACCCTTCCCACTACTACTACTCTTCTTCACCTCTTCTGCCTCTTCATACATTCCCATACTTTCATCCCTCCTCTTATTCTTTACATCCCCTGATGCCTTCGACGACTTCTTTGAACCCTCACCACCGCCTCGGTGATCATCCTCACCACCAATCCACCTATCACTTGCTCTTTCGTCAACCCTCTCCTTCCGCCGCTTCGACGAACTATTGTACTCGTCCGAATAGTCCCCATTTCCTGAAGCACCATACAAGTCCTTCCCATCCTTCGAATCAAGCTTCCGCTTCTCACTCGAGCTTAAATCCTTTGAAACCCTAACTCCACCACTCTCTTCCTTGCCCTTCCGATCCTTCAAGCTCGAATCTTTCTCCGAATCCGAATACTCCTTCGCCTCCTTCGAACTATGCTTACTTGACTTATGCTTCGAACTCCTCGGCATCACTGAGAAACACTCGACACGCCAACCTCGAATCCCAAACAGTAACGAGTATCCCCAAATTCAAAATCCAACCCTAATTTGAATTCTTTCCGAGCAAAAATTGAGCCGCCAAATCCAATATAAGAAACCCTAATTTCAATGCCCGAGCAACCCTCGAATCTAAGAATGAAAACCCTAATTCAAACGCAATAGTATTGATAAAACCCTAGTTATGGACGGAGAGAAGCGAACAGCAGAGATAACTAACCGCAGAGGGGCACAGTCGCCGGCGCCGGAACAGAAGAAAACAGATCGCCGGAGTGGAGAGGGGGGGTCTGAGAAATTGGGATCAAAAAATGGTGATAATTACGGGAAAACCGAACAGAGATTTGAGGTGCGGTAGGGACAAATGTGGAATAACATAAAATGTTGATGGAACGAGAGAGCTAGAGAGAGAGAGTGTCTGTGTGATAATACAGGAACAAAAGCTTTATATCAGTGTTCGTTTATCAGAGAGATAAATGAAGACTCGTAGACGACTTCGGGTTTTTGGCCCTCTTGTTATTGGGGGATAAATTTGTATTTTTATGTGACGAAATTGCCCTCGTCGACTTGGGTTTAATTACGAGGTTGTCCTTTTGGAATTTGGATTTGTAAGTTAAAGTTGGAACAAACGATGATGTCGTAATGAAAATCACGTCGCCAAAGGCAATGAGAGCGTGACGCGTCAGTACTAAGAGTCGAAACGACGGTGGATGAGCTCAAACACCATTTTGATAAAGGTGGACCCACACCCACCAGATTCGTCCGTCTTGTGGGTTCCATCTCAGTGGTTCTTATTTAAGCACGTGGTTTAAAGGTTGAAACTTCTCTCCATCGGAGCTTTTGGACCCATGTTTTACCATGGGTAATGGACCTAAGTAGGAGTAATTTGGGCCAAAATGAACTTTCTGACCATTTCTCAATTTGTTTTAGGAGTGCCACAATTTTTTTTCTTTTTTAAACAAGAGTGTCGTTGGTAACAAGTAGCTATTATAAATGAGTAAATGACTTTATTATTATTTTTTTTCAATAATATTTTTAGAAATATCAAAAATATTTTGACTCGTAGACAAAAGTATTTCTTTTTTTTAAAGGGAAGTAAAAAAAAAAAATTACCGTGATAAGCTCCTTAAAATATCATAAATAGTGGTGAAAAACTTTTGATTACAGGCCCAAAAGAAATGACATTCAAAAAAGTGTCATTTGAAAAAAAAGTGTAAGAATAGAGAAAAGGACAGATAAGACTAATTTGGGCAAAAATGACTTTTTGATGCAATTTTTAAAAAAATAACATTTTTAGGAGTATCAAATACGTCTTGAACTATAATCGAGAAGTTCCATGAAAAAATTATAAATAATAATTTTTTTTCATGGTTAATAACTTCATACGTTTTTAACTCTCCTAAAAATGTTATTTTAAAAAAAAGCACAAAAAATTCATTTAGCAAGTTAGTCCTATATTTATCATTTTTCCATTTGTCATTTTGGCCCAAATTAGTGGAGAAAATAACATTTGTAGAACTAATTTGGGCCAAAATGATTTTTTTGTGCTTTTTTTTTTCTAAAAATGACATTTTTAGTAGTGTTAAGGACTTATTGATTGAGCTTTTTGACTATAAAAAACTCATTATTTAGGACTTTTTCATATCTAATAAGCTCTTAATCATAGATCAAGATGTCATTGACACTCCTAAAAATATTATTTTTAAAATAATACACAAAAAAGACAGCTTGGCCCTTAGTTAGTTAGTTGTATCTATGTCCTTTTCTCAAATTAGTCCTACCCATGTCCTGTCCTTTTTCCTTAAAAAAAGTCATTCTGGCCCAATCACTCCTACGGTGCTACCCGTGTCCAACACCCAACCCACGTTACGATCCACTTCAATTGGGCCAGACTAATGGACCGGTTCGTTGCCCAATTCTCCACCAACACCCAACCGTACGATAGTGAATTTTGCGGCTAGGATTTCATCAACTGAGAAGGGGGTTAATCTGGGAAATGCCACGTGGATTTGGAGCATCATAAGTGGGTCCCACGAACATATGATTGAGTTGGGATAGTACGATTGTTGGAAGGAAGAGAGATATTTGAGGAGGCTGACGTGGACGCGCGAAGAACTCATGGCGAAACGTTTCCACCCTTTTCTTCCACGCAACACTCGCAAACAGTCACACGCATCTTCTTAATCTTCCCCGTTCTTCTGTATGTATACACATATATATATATATATATATATATACACACACACACATACATATACATATACATACACTTACACTTATTCCCAAGTTTTATTCTCCAATTTATTCATCTTAATCCATTTTGACGACGTTAATTTCTCTCCGGTAAGTTTTCGTCACTCTACCTCAATTCTTCAAGTGACCGTTTGGTTACCGAGAAACCGCGGGAAAATTGGTGAGAAAAGTTATAATTATGATCCATTTTCCCCAATTTTATACGTTATACTCGCCTTGATTGGTTCAAATATTTCCCTTTTTTGGTGGAATTTTGGTAGCTGGAACCATTTCTAAATGCAAAAGTCGGTTTTTGACTTTTTTTCCTAATTTTCTTACGGAGGATAAGCCTAATGTTATGTTTAATGAGTTATAAATACTAGCAGTTTACACGACGTTTTTCTTTGTTTTTTTTTTTTTTTCTTTTTTCTATTTATATGATTAATGAGCAATTTAAGAAGCAAGATATGGTTGATGAGTTCTAATGTTGAATTGGGTCTACCTTATTATTTATTAATTCGTTTATATAAATGAGAAAGTTGCTAAAATATATTGGTTTATTTTTGGTTGCGTAATGTCTAGGCTTGTGATCAATGGCGCTACCCAGAGTTGGTAGAGGTCCAAGTTTGGAAAGAGCTGAATTTGCTTATGGTAGTAGAAATTTGTTGTCGAGACTGAATAGGCTTAGTCCTGTACTATTTATTGGGAAGTATTCCAATTTAGCTCCTAGAGAATGCTTGGGAGTGCGGTGCACATTGTCAAGAAAAGAAGTGACTTCTGTGAGATCAGAAGGGGATGGTCAGAGTGCGTTATCGGTTTCTTCTATTGAGGAAGAATCAGGACACGTTGTGAGGTTCAAGATATCCGATTTTAAGATTGTCAGCCATGTCAGCGTTGGCCTTGCGGCGCGGGTACGAGAAAACTTTTATGTTTATGAGTTATGACCTTTTAACTAAAAGGGTTTGTTATTTGGACTGAATGCGCAGGAGGTGATTGATTTTAGCTTTCTTGTAGGCAGATGAAGTAGTTTTTGAAGCCATAGTGAAGGATACTAGCAGGTTAGTTTGTTTTTACTTTCACAATGACAGTTACTCTGAGATTTTAGCTTAATTCACACGCATATGGAATTGCAGTCTCTTGTATGGGTCAAGAGTTGTGCTTCGACGTCTTACTAGTGCCCAAGCTCAGCGTAGGGGTAAACGAGCAATAGAGGTCAGTGGACTTTGTGCTAAAATTTTTGTTGTGGAACTTTTATGTTCAATATAGTAATAACTCTTCATTGTTCCATCTCTAGGTTTTGAAGAAGTTAGTTCGGCGTAGACTTCTGTACCATTCATATTCAATGCAAGTCCATGGTTACATCTCTTCAGTTACAAGTAGCGGTCGTAGCTCATTTACCCTTGTCCATGGGGTAGGTCCTTTACTGCAAAAGATAGACTTTTAATTTATCATTTAAAAGCTATAGTGACTTACACTTACACTTAGAGCATATTGTGATGAAAGGTATAGAATACTTGGACTTTGAATTATGTTCTTCTCTGTAGACTTTATTACTTTCCTGCTTTATTGCAAAATAAATATTGTTGGCTGCTGGTGCCCTTTTCCTCATGTGCAAGGGACCAGTGAATTTCCTGTCAACCATATTTTCAGTGTTGTATTTTTCATCAAGCATGTGTGATGAGTAAATCTAATTGAAAATCTATGAGAAAGACAGCTGAGAGTCTATTGTTTCCTGTTACGTTGCAGTATCATGGAAGTTTTTCTTTAAGACATTGGCTTCAACAATCGGATTGGCTTCCAACTTTGGAAGCTACTCTTGCATTAGACGAGGAATCTGTTAGGAGGGTAGGAGATGACAAAATTGGAGGACCTGCAGTTTCTCGGCAGTTGCGGCTTATTAGGATATTGATGAGAGATCTCTTAATTGGAGTACGTATCTTTTCAGTTCGAAAGTGTGTGGCCTAGCCATGGATGGATTGTTGAAATTATGGTGTCTCTTAATTTTTTTTTTCTCTTTAGGTGAACTATTTGCACAGCCACGGACTTGCCCATACAGAATTGAGGCTGGAGAATGTGCACATATGCCCGGTGGATAGACATATTAAAGTAAGCACCAGACATTTAGTGGAGAATTGAGGACTGCGTTCTCTTTCATACCTTTGTAGTCTTTTTTAATCCATGGATTACTAGCATCCAGAAAAGTTCCAGCTGCACTAGTTTTTTACCATTTTGGAACTTCTTTCAACTCACGTCTTTTTAAAATAAAATAAATACAGTTGGGGAAGATTGTAGTAAAGTGGGTTCACTGATTCTAAATTAACAGGAAAGCTTGAAATGGAATTATAAAAGCATGGTACATCAGAGCCATGTAAGTTTGAAACTTGAGGAAACCCTAGAAGCCCTTCAAGGGACTGCTCATTGCCACTGATCAACCTGTTATTAACTCTCCCTAAATGCTGCACATCCACAAGTGCTTTACTATTTCATCTAATGTGAAATGTCTGGTGCTTGTGAAATTTTTAAGATGTGTTAGCACAGCTGCATGCCGGCTCAGAAAAAAAAAAAAAAATGCACTGTATTTGCCTTTGCTGGCATAAATCCTTCAAAGGTCAATAGTTTAACTAGTAAACTATACCCGGGGATGCATGAATTCTGATACCATAAAACGTAGACATTGGTGATTTTATTTTTCCCTGGCCTCTTCTTCTCTTGCCTACTTTATCTCATTAGGTTCTTACTTTCAGGTAGGGATACTAGGAAATGCTGCTGACTTTTATGAGGATGGTCCAAATGGTGGTACTCCAGACAACAATATAAAGAGACGTCAAATGATGATTGCTTTTGACATGCGGTACCCTAATTAAAGTGCACGATATGTTTCAGTTAGACATTTCGAGAAGATATTATTGACGCTTCTTTTTTTTAATTGTGTTGCAAAGATGTGTTGGATTCATGATGGCAAAAATGGTCTTGCGGGAACTCATGGACCCTTTAATATTCGCAAAGTTCAAGTCGTTCCTCACAAAGGTATACGATTTACCTAGTCTCCTTGGGTGAGTTTAGTCTTTTCTCATGTATGCAAAAGCTAGCTGAATCCAGGGGACATATTGTATTTTGCAGCCCAGCATAAAATTAAAAAGTTTGTAGTTTGCTAATAGAAGGGAAGTGATACCAACTTCTGTTGATGTGCAATCGCAGGGAAATGATCCATCGTGCCTGCGTGAATTTTTGTTGCAATTGCTCAACAGGAATTCCCCTTTTGGAAATGCTGGACTTCAAGTAAGCATATGTTCTCAATAAACGGTTACTCTACTTTAAATGCTCATTTCCTCATTGATATGGAATATTTATCTGTTTTCTGTCTTTGCAGATACTTGATAGGAATTGGGGTGCTGGTTGGAACCTTCTTTCTTTATTGCTTGCAACTGAGCCTTCTAACAGAATAAGGTGTGCTTCTACTTCTATATAGAGAAAGAAAACTTTACTGGAAAGTAGGGATAGAACATCGGGTTTTTCAGTGTTTCAAATATCAATATGTTAGGTCACGATAGTGAAAATGGTGGTGGCACTCGGGCACTGGAAGAGTTATCTTGTCAAATTCGAGTTTGATACTTAAAAGCTTTAACATTCAAAATTCTAGCATTAGAGACATCTTTTTTTAACTGAAATATTTCTTCTAACTCTAGATATCAGTGTAGCCACTTGCATGTATCACAGTAATGTTTTGAATTCGAGATTATTGTCTGTCTGCTATGTGAATAAAAAACTCAAGAATTTACTTTTAGAAGTTTGTTGTTGCCAGAAGTGCAATTTCCAGTAGTGGGTTCACTTGGCAACAGATTTCTTGGGAGCCTAGAAGCATAGGGATCGTGATGATGGTTATGAATATCATATCATACTATTCAAATTTTCGTACTTTTCTGCTTATTTTCATGGTTAGGAGAAGAAAAATTAATGATTCGTGTAACAGCTAGTTTTGATATATGTGTGTGTGTGTGTGTGTTCTGGTTTCAATTTTTAGTGCAACAATTAACGTCTGTAGTGACTTTCTCAATAAATTTCACAGTTGCTTAGATGCTCTTAGACACCCATTTCTATGTGGACCTAGATGGAAGGTTGTCCCATCCGTGAGTATCATCAGGTGGGGTCTTGGTTCAACTGCAGTACGAATTTCTGAGGAGTACATCTATGGCCAGCCTCAGGTATGTAGGATCATAACTTCCCTACACTTGGACTTGTGTTGTCTTTTTGTGGATAATGTGTTGAGATTTGAGAGATACGGTTGTTGTCCCTCATCATATCTTACGCTGATATAGTTGGTCTGGCTGTGGTTTAGTTTTTTACTTAAAAAGCTAATACCCTACTTTTATTGCATTTGTTATATGCTTCTATTATGATTGCTATAATTTGCAGTTCTCTTTTCCATTTTTTTATAACCAATCTGGGAATACTGGTGTATTCTGTTTTATCTTTTGTAATTTATTATAAAAATTCATAGTTTTCTGATAAATCAAAAACTCAGGGTCTCCTATCCAAAAATTGAAAATTGTAGGGGATATTTTTTGATGATTTTCCTTTTCCTTATTGTATTACTATCTCGCCATTCGATGAGACATATGATGTGGTAGATGCAGTGACTTTATTTTATTTTATTTTTAATACTACAGCGCAGAAGACTAGCACATTTTATTGAACTAATGGAGATGCTGAATCCTCATCCAAAACCAAAGGTAAGGACTTGATTTGCATTTTCTCTCTCTCTTTTTCATTATCATTCTTTCTACATGTTCCATCTCAGCCCAGACATTGCGTTCAATCAATGAGTATGGAGTACTAGTTAATTTTTGATTTCTTGCAAAGACAACAGAAAATTGCTGACTAATAGCATGGTATATGTAGCTGTCATTCAATACTAAATCATGAAGCTCAAAAACGTTCTAAATCATGTTCTATTCCAAATTTGCAGAATTGGCTGGAGTTCCTGCCAGGAAAGTGGCGTCTGTTATACTGTACTGGTAAGCACATTGGTCTGACCTTTCGGCAACCTCCAGCACGAGTTCTTGTTGGTGATGTGCACCTAACTATAACAAGGACATCCAAATCAAACACCACCTTTTCATTTGCCTCTGAGTCTGACTTCACAGTCATGATTGGTCAAAGTTGGCCCCATGACAAGACTGGTGTAAATGGGAAAATGCAAGTGAACTCTCTGTTTAGATTAACAGCAGGTAGACGGCTATATATCATGGAAGAAGATGCCACAGGAAAGTTCTCCTGGAGTCCAAATATTCATGATTCTTTAGCTCAGAAAATCTCTCGTAGGAAGTGGCAAAAAGCACTTCCATTTAAGGAGTTACCGACGAGCCTTCCAGTGGCCAAGCTTGTTTCAAATGACATTGAAGTGACATTGAATCTCAGTGATCCTTTGAATAAAGATGTTGGTGCTGCAGGAAAGGTAGTTCAAGAAGTTCGGCTACAAATCCCGCCTGAAATGTTTGATTTAACGAATCTTGTTTGCGGGACATATGTGGATTCCAGGATGCTAGTGCTTCGGGGAGTGAATGGTTCAGCTCTCCTGTTCACAAGGTCTTGTGTTGATGTAAACTTGAGATGATTTTGATCTTGTGTATTATGCGGATGTAACACGTGTAATTAATTGTTTTTAATCTAAGAAATGAAAATGGTGATGAACTCTCTTCCACCAATGTTCTCGTGTTTTTTTGCATCTTCGTATTATCTGCTACGTTAAACTTTGAAATAACAGGGTGAATTAACCAAAGTCATTATTAACACTCAAAATTTCGCGGTGCTTCCTAGAATGGTGATCTAATGAAGGTTTATTTTTCCCCAATCAAATAAGTTATCAGACGTATACATTACCTCATTATACAAAATCACGAACAGACAGACACATACATATACACAGGGAAAGAAAAGACAAGGTTTGTTCAAGATTAAACCAGACACTATACGTTTCCTATTGGTTAAGTTGAACACCACACGTTGTTTGTAGAAGATCCCTCGTGCAACCTGCTCTATTGTTTCAACTTCTGCACTCGTTGAATTTCAAGACCATCTTAAATTGGCTAATGCTTTCCGTCGTTTAGTTCCGGAAATGACATGTTTTTCGGTCGTTTACACTTGTTAAAGTAAAGGGCAGGATGTCTCGAGCAAAGTACCGTCATTTAGAGCCGTTAAAATGTTGTCGTTTCCAAAAGTCATTTTCCATATAATTGTGTTTAAAACAACACATGTTTTTCAAAAAACCAAACAAGATAAAATAAGATAATCACATGTTGAAAAATGTCTATTAAATAGAGTGATATGAACCCCCAACAATCGTGACGAAGCCAGCTCCAACTAAGGAATTCGAACTCAAGATCACCAAGTTTCAAGAATGTTGAGTCTTGACTCATTATCCATCAACATAAGAACCAAGAGCTACGATAGATTAAAGACGTCACACCAAGAATCCTCAAAAATCAATGTGATAAGTCTAATCACAATAGTTAACTTGATAAATTTAAAAATCTTCTCAATAATGAATAAAACACGATTAATATACAATATTGTTGATCACTATCCTCCTAAAAAAACGTACGAGACTTTCTCCTTTATATAGAAGTCGAATTTAACCCTAATTTAAGATAAACTAATGTTATTTTGACATGTGACAACCCTCCTCAAAAATAAAAATAATTAAATCCGAAAATAATTAAATTTGAATTAAAGAAGTTTCCTAAAAATACAAAAGACTTAAGAAAACGTGTAGACTTTAATTGGACTCTTTTAGAGCTTTAATCATAGTATCTAGACTCTCTTGGATCTGATTTAATGTAAGTCTAGACTCTCTTGGATCTGATTTAAGCTTACATCGATCCTCCATGCATTAGTCATCTCTCTAATATGTCGAATTAGCCCATTTAACGCCTCTTGGAGTCTCTAAGCTCTAAGTTTAATGATCGGTCCACTTGGCAAGCTTAATGGATTATGTAATTACTGCCTTTGAGTATTTCCGAGCCCACATGAATGCTCTTCCTCTTGCATGTATAGTTGGACAGTAACTTCATTTGCATCACAAAGACATTTTTAAATCGGCAATAACACTTAAATTGGATAGGCCACTGAAAAATACATGTGAAAATCTATAGATAGTTCAAATCTATGGAAAGTTCAAACTTCAAGCCAAAGAGAGATGAAAAAAAAAAAAAAAAACAAGGAGAGAAGAAACGATAATAGTTGTACCTATTCACATTACAATTTATGTAGATTTGATTTAATGAGGCCAAAGGACCTCAAACAACGGCCCCTCCTGTCAGATACATTTAACAGTACTCTGAAAAAAATCTCATTATTTAGGGAGTTGTAGATAAAACCAACAATTACAGCATTAACCTAACCCCAATTAGTTACCAAAACTATGTTTAGATGGTGCCCGAGTTGAAAAGCCAGACACGAGTTGCCGCCAAAGAAGGAAACAAGTTGGAGGGACAAACAGTACCGATTTTGTAAGTAGAAAAATCAAGTTTCTCTGAACTATTCGCTTTTCCTAAATCAGTCCCTGGCGCTGCAGATCAGTGTATGTCTTCTTGTTGTAGATGTTACCCTCTTTGTCTTCATACTCTTCTTCAAGATCTGGTCGCCACTTATTCAATCCTTGTCGTTCTTGTATCCTCTTCCATAGTTCTTTTGCTTCCTGCAACATTAAAATGTTTTCATTAGATCAATTAAATTAGAGAAAAATCAACCCGGGGTGGCAACGCAACCATCCTCCTGCAGCTCTCTCCTCAGAAAAAATTACAAATTGGAAATATATTTTCCGGTGTTTGTTAAACACCAAAAGAAATTAACGGACATCTCTCCAAGTTCATGAATTCTATAAAACTGCTAGAGGTATTTTTAGCAAATCGCAAATCTTACTTTTTTAGTCAACCACCCAGCAAGGTAGGCGGGCTAATGTAACTCTTGGGTCAAAAAACCACAGCACTATCACTTTAACAAAACAAATTTAAAATAACCACCCCAACACCAAACAGGGGATAGACAAATGCCAGCAACATGCAAAAAGACCAGATCAGCTCATAATGGTTCACTATTTCAAATATTCTAAACAGAATTACTAATTAAAGTCGTTCCCATCTCAGCTAAAGTACGCACTCACAAAGGTTATGATTTATAAAATGAGTTGACCACATAAACTAACTTGAGAACCCCTATCGCAGGTTAGCAGGTCTTTCTGTAATTTGCACAAATAAATAATCTAATCAACCCAAATATAACAAGAAATGTCCTCACAACAAGAATATCTTCAAAAGATACCTCGATTGATGTGATCTCATTGAAATTCTTGGTATTTGGTATGCCTAGGCAACGCATTCCATGTTGATGGCGCCATTCCTTGAAATGCCGCTCAAATGCGCGGCGACCCCAGTAACTGTAGTTCCCACATATCTCGCACTTGAACTCCTGAATGCAAAAATAGTCAAAAACCTCTTAAATTATAAAATGACTTCTATTGACAGAAATGTGACCAAACTAATTCTGAAGACAAAATAACTGAATGTCTAGACCCCATATTTATACTTTTAGATGCAATATTACCTGACCAAGGCCATGAAGTTTATAGAGCCAATAAGGTATAGGCTTCCCATCCCATCCCATTGGCAATTTGAGGGGATTATAAATCTGCTGATCATCGTCATCACTTTCAGTGTCAGGCTGTATATCTACCTGCACGAGATTAGCAAGCAGATTTTATTATTAGAAACCAGAGCAAACCCTACAAGAAGCTGTTCTTTACATGTTTACAGTTAGAAATTCAATAAAACACAAAGTAGACACACTGAGAATGCTATTTGTGAAATTCTACTATGTTTTGATCTCAGTTTATCTGCAAAGGTTGTAAAAGTAAAACCACTCACCTCCCGAATATCTTCTAAAATTTCTTCATAGGTCAAAGCCTGCTTCTTCACAATATTTTCTTTTGTTCGCTCAATTGTCTGCATAATGCAGCAGAAAAAAGAACAAATAAAATACTGAGCTTAATGGAACAGGAAAAGGGAGGGGTGGGAGAACAGGTAGCTTAATCGTGCAACAAGTGCTAACCTCTTCCAGCAACTCGCACAGTTTGCTTATTTCGGCTTCCATAAGGGCAATTTCTTTCAAATTATTTACTTCTGGATCTGCAGCAACCCCATTTTGTTCTGGACCACGTGAACCTTTTGCAAAATGTTTCTTATCCAACATTTCAAGAGGTGTATCCTGCATGAAAGAAATAAATGATTTAGAGAAATATATTAAAGAAATTATTGAGATACAGCTTCAGAAAATTGGAAGAAAAATAGTGGAAAGAAGCCTATAAAACACAGGAAAAGGACCAATTTTAATAGACGTGCTGGAGAAGGATTCAGATGTAAACATTCAAGCTAAAGTGCAATAATCAGTAGTTACAACCCTAATATTAAGATTAGTTTTAAAGTCACATTATAACCGACCAGAAAGTTCTAAACTTTCTTGCCAATAAGTGTAACTAATAGCAAAGCAGGGCACATAGCTCATAGTTTATTTGCCTATTTAACTCAGAGGGAGAGGAAGAAAGAGAGCATGCAATCACCTTCATTAGGAAAAGCCTCTCTGCACGCTGCTGAACAGTACCACCCGTCTTTAGTCCTAATGCAGCCAATGCCTGATATATGTAAATACAGAAATGAAGCAAAGAAAATAGTATAAGAGAAGAAGAAAAGAATTACGTATTGCAAAAGGAAAAAATCTCAGTCCTTTTACAAAATAATAAAAATATTGGAGAGCACGGGCAGTGGAATAGAGTGACTCTACTTCGTTATCTGGTAGAAGGAATTAGGAATCGAGCAAACAAAGAACGACAAAATAACAGTAATCAAGTCAGGGAGAAAAGGTAACATTATATATTCTACATTTGTGAACTTCCTGCAAAGAGATGATCCCAAAGGATTGTCTATACCTCTTTTAACTTTTCAGGACCTACTACCATCAGCTCTTCAACTGTGTCATAATAATCAAGATCAATCACAGCATGCTGATCTGATACATGTCCATTTCCTTGACCTTCACCGTTCCATCCATCTACCATACCATTTTCCCATTGCTCTTCAAATTCTGTTACAACCTGCAAAACAAAATGCTTAAAATTCGAGCCTAAGAACATGCTCTAATAATATTCTGATGGAACTCAGGTATCGTCAACGAATGACAGTACCTTGTACATTGAAGTTTAAAATGACAGGCATTGGTTATCTTGCAAATAGAGAAGTTGAACATAATACTAAAATCAGATACTTATAATGGATGCAAAGTTCAACACCATACATGACATTAGTCTCCAGTATCACCGGTTGAAATTATACTATTAAGTAAAAGAAGTACCTTCACAATCACGAAGGTTAAAAAAACTATAAAGAAATTTTCAACTTAAATGGTAGTAGAAAATTCATATATTTGAGACAAATGTGAGTGGGTGGGTGTGTCAGACCTTGAAATACTAGACAGTTAATCCCTACTTCATCTTACACCACAACAGCGCCAAATTTCATCAACAAACTGCACACTTTTAAGTCATGTGAAACAAAATCTCATACAAAGTGGCATTTCAAAGAAAAAAGTAGACATCACATTAAGTGAACCTTTGAGTATATTCTATCAAGCTCTTGCAAGGGCTCTGTCCGCTGGAAAAAATCTTTTAGATACCCCCGCAGATTTTTTATGTAGACCCTGTATTGACTGCAGCAGACCAAAAGGACAAACATTTTAAATTTCATGCAAACAACTGAACTCAAAGACATAAATGGACAAACAACGATGATAGTCTACCTTGTCAACTTCCGCTTGCGAGGAATTTTAGGTGGCTGTGAAAAAACCTCAAGGTAAGTAGAGTACTCAATGGGCTCTCCAAATAATTTAGAATTATTGTATTGATTATATAATTCATGCAAATCAAGATGCCGTCCAAATGCTTCCTGGAAATAAAATTAAACATTTTAAAACAAAAATAAACACCTGCTAAAAAGAATTCAAGCAAGCAGAAAATGTACTTTGTTGTAAGAATTTCATTTACATGCTTAGATCACAAAGCAAATAACCATATGCCATTACTTGATAAGTATGTAAAACTAATTAGAAAGCCAGGGGAGAAAAAGAGAGACCTCGCCACTGAATTCAATTACTGGCTCCTCCTTCAGAAGCGCTTCATACTCCTCATTAGCATCAACAACACGCGCAGCTGGATGCCTTCTATGGTATTCACGAATCTGCACATATGCATCAAAAAGGACTTAAAGGGGCTACTTTGAGTTTTAAAAAGGTAAAAAAACACACATAGACAAACCCGATTTCAAGTTTTTAAAGTAACAAAGGAAACTGAACTAAACAAGTGAAAAGCATCATCTCATACATGAAAAACATAGTCAATGATTTCCACAATTAAAAAAATCTCAGAGTAGAAAAAACCATTGCATAGCCATGCTCACAAAACAATACCTCTTTTAATCTGTCATAAAATGCACTAAATACATTGGTTCCCGTCGAAGTTTGGCCTCCAAGAGCTGCAATCTCATCCTTCCTTGCATTATCCGTATCTTCATAAATCTCAACCTGAAAGGGACAGAGTAAGCCAATTTATTTTGATAGGAGAATCGCAAGAAAATTCTAAACTTTCAAATCTTGTTTCTTGATATTTAAGCTGATTGAAATCAAACAAACAAACTCCAAAAACTACGTAACCGAAGGTTAAACTCCTGTTTATGAATACCCAAAAGAACATATAGCTTAAATATTACTTCCTCTTCGTTTCACAGCACCAAGGCACCAACTACTAAGTAATTCTCTCGAAACATCAAAAAAAAAAAAAATTCCAAGGCCATAATCAACTAAAGGATTTTCATAGTGCCTAAGCCTAACCAAGCAATGCCCTGATAAAATTCTCAAATGGGTATTACACTTTCGACGCTTTCTTTTCGAATTGAAACCAACTGAATCTTGAAAAAGAGGCTTTTACCACTTTACGGGTGGTGACAGTGATGGAATCGATCATGTGGTGGACTCGGTGGCTCTGGAACAAGCGGTCCTTGTTGGAAGATGGCTCATTCTGGAGCTCCTTCACTATGAGGCGCTCGAGCCGCTCCACCTCCTCGTGAGCCGCCCTAGTCACTTCCAGTAAGGTCGAAGACATCTTCGCTTTCTGGCTTTGGCTTCTTCTGCCAAGGCCTGAGGTACTACTTATACTATCGCACGGACCAAATCTCAGAGCTTTCCTCTGGCGATTGAAATTGAATTAGGGTTTCAGCTCTCTCAGTCTCACTTCCGGAAGCGTTTGGAAGATAATGAATGCCAGGGAAACCAGGGATTGAACTGTAACGACAATTTTATATTCAGAATAAACCGACCCATGAATGAGATTCCCAACAGATGGCCATATACGACATGTCGTTCTTTTATTTGGAAATTAAAATTTTTAGGTAAATTTCATTTTTGCCAGACTTATAGGTTTGACTAATTCTATTTTATCCCAACTCATGATCATGAGCTAAGTTTTCATTACATCTTAATAATGTTGAAATAAACGTTTATAAAAAGAAATCAGGTTTAGTACAATATGACACATTAACGGCCCTTTTGGAAGACTAGACTCTTATCTAGACTTATATTTAGATATTTTGATGAAGTAGTAGACAAAAGAGTTCGATTTCCAAAATAGTGTACTTGATGCGGGACTAAATAGTCTCGCTCAGAATTTGAGTTTATTTAGTCTCAGTAAGAGATTATGGCTCTTTTTTTTTGCGAAAATTCTTTTTTTAGATAAAATATTTTTTATCTTTTGTCTTTTCTTAAACAAAATGCATATCTCATTTTAAAAATTCGTGTATAACTATTCAAAATAAATTTAAACATGTAATAATTATAAAAATAAAATAAACATATATATTTTATTTTATTATTATTATTTTTTGCTCTAGTTTATTTTATTATTATTTATTTTTCTCTTTCTAATTTATGAAATATTTATCTTCTTATTTCATGAAAAAAATATTATAAAAACTATATTAATAAAATTCTTATTATGTATTTATGCTTTAATTACATAATGCGGCTACAAATATATCCATTACTAGAAAAGTAAATTTTGCTTTATTACTCGACTAGTAATCGCCTTATAAGCCTCGGACTATGATATTAAAACGACAACAAAACTTAACGACGACATGGCTTGTACTAAGCAAACGACAACAAACTTAGTGGACAAACGACATTATTTTTTCACTTGTTTTATTCGTTCTCGTATCAGTGTACTTCCAAGTCTTTGCTCTTGGCAGCCATTGAAGGAGTAACAGAGCTTTGTACCATGAGGGGAAAGCTCAACCAATCCATTTTAGGGGGCGAAGATGAGCGAGGAGGGGACGGCTTCTTCGACGATGATTCTAATGGCTTCTGCTCTCTCTCTCCTACTCAGGTACCCTTTGATTTGATTTTTCCTTCAATTTTGAGTATCTGGGTTTCCTCTGCTTGTTAGTTTTAGCCTCAGAACGCTTTTGAGTTCTCTGGTTTTGATTCTATCAGAGAATGTACGCATTTGCTGCGTGTTTGATCGCTGGATTGGCCTGTATGTTCCTGGTATGCACATCTAGTCAAACTATCTTTGTTGTTCAAGCAATTTTTATAAATCAATTACCATCTTATGAATCTTACTGTGTATCTTGTTATGGAAATTAAAACTTTTAAGTATTTGATTATACAAGTTCGTACAAAGTATATGTGTATCTCTATTCTGTAGTAATTACTCTACTTAGTTCATTTATAGACATATAGCATATTGTTTTTGCTGCTTCTGAAAGCAATATTCAGGTCTTTGATATGGCACTAGTCCCAAACTTGTGCTGTACTGATGGTACACTATGTAATTGGATTCATTTGCAGGGATGATTTCATTTAAGCCAGTCCTTATTGATCTAGTTGTAGTAGTTAGGTAGGTAATTGAGTGAAGCAATTTCTCTGCAAAGAAATACGGTACTCAGTGCAAATTCTAAGTTTAAAATGGATGACATTGGTGTTTGGGACAAACTTCTATTTGGGTGTGTAAAAGTTTGGTGGTACTGAGTTTTCATAGATCAAGATAAAGAATTAAATTGATGTATAGTGTACTGAATATCAAATCTAAGGTATAAATCCTTCACGAATACAAGGACATTTGTGCCAGAAATCAGAAATAGATGGTAGGAAACTGGAATTTATGTATAATTTAGTGTTTAGTATTGGAAAGGTCATTTTAAAATCATATTGATGCTATTGCAAAACTTCCTTACAAGTCTCACTCTTTCTGCAGTCACTGATTGTCTTTGCAAAACCAATCAAATTTGCTTTGTTATTCACCTTTGGCAATGTGTTGGCTGTTGGAAGGTACGTCAGCATGTTACTTTCTCTGGTTTGTGACAATATGGCCCATCATGTATTAGCAGCCATTTTCTTCTCCCTTCACCACTAATTATAGAGAGAGATTTTTTAAGTTTCAATATCTCAGTTCAAATATAAGGGTTTTTCCATTTGGTCATTGTTTTACTTCTGCTTTGCTTCCCCCTTCAGTTGCCTTTAGGAAAGTTTGTTATGCCAAATTTGTCAAATTAGATTTTATCTGGAAAGTTTCATTAGTCCTTGTTGGCAAATTATATGCTTGCCTGCTGTAACTATTGAAATATAAGGAAAGAGATTTTCCTACGGTCAAATGTATATGCATTTTCACTTAAAATATATCAATGCCTCTAGCTCTAGCATCCTTCCCTTGTTTTTTCTCGGATTGTCTAGTTTAATTATATTGAAATTCCAGGGAATTAGGTGCTAAAATTATAATTGCTGTTTGGCAGCACGGCCTTCCTCCTTGGCGCTGAACAACAAATAAGAATGATGTTTGATTCTGTCCGAATTTTTGCAACAGCTATTTATCTTGGATGTGTTGTCCTAGCACTCATTTGTGCTCTCTGGGTTAGTATGCAGTCTTGACTATTTGATAAAATGCGTAAGGTTAAAGTAAATATTGCACATCCATAGGTTTCAGTTATGGTACTATTGCACATCCATAGGTTTCAGTTATGGTACTATGGTAGAAGTACATTCTTTTTCTTTGACCTTTTCATTTCATCTTGCAGATACATAGCAAGATTTTAACAATACTAGCAATGATAATTGAGATCTTAGCCCTTGTTTGGTGAGTTTTTCCACTCGCATTAACACGTCTCGCCTTATTCTCTCCTTTGTTTTTAAATTTCTTGTTAAACATCTGATTTTCTGTATCGGTTGTCAAACAAACTCTTTCCAGTAGTTTTGATTCATAATGTAAGGCATTTGATCAATATGGTTATAAACCTTTGCTACAGCCAACATTTTCAATGTTATTCACTTTTTTCAGGTATAGTCTCAGTTATATTCCTTTTGCTCGGAGAATGGTGTCTGAGCTGATGATCCGTTTATGTGACACGGAGCTTTAGATAATTCAATTGAGAAGTGTGCCTTTCCGTGCCAAGATTTTTTCAATCTGGTTTGCTCTTTTTTTGTTTTTTTAATCACACATTTGTGATTCATTTGATTTATGACTGACATGGAACTTTTATATACTCTCGACTTAGTATTTCAACTTCTGTTTTTCTATTGTTGGTATAGGATCCCAGTAACATTTTGTTCCCAGAATCCGCAACTTTTCTCTGCTTTTCTTGTTAAATTTCTTTTGGGATCGGCTTTTGCTATAGAAAATTGGGTTTTCTCAACCAATCTGGGCCAAGACAAGCCTATATGTTTAAGGCCCAAATGGACAAGTGGGTGGCGCCTAATTGACTCTTTGGACTATTAATTGAATCTCATTGTAGCATCAAATACATTTTCTATGCAAAATTTTAACATTTACTTTTGCTTGTATTCAAACTAATCTGAACAAATTTGACAACTTAAAAACTTATGTTCTTATGTTACTGTTACCAAATGTTTACATTCAGGTCTCTTATCAGTTATGGTTCCAAATCTAGCTGCCTATACCTGATCAAGACAGGAAGTATGGTGTAAGAATAGACCACAGACTACGGTATTCAGAAAAGCCCATCCTTTCACGAGTAGAAGACTATAATACAAAGTCACTCTGTATAAAATTATATATATATATACCACAGACTACGGTATTCAGAAAAGCCCATCCTTTCACGAGTAGAAGACTATAATACAAAGTCACTCTGTATAAAATTATATATATATATATATTTCTCTAAGAAGCCGCCGCTTGGACAACCAATTGGAGTCCTGTGATGATATGAAGCAGACAACAAAATGCATGTGAAAACCCATAACCCAACGACCTCAATCAAAACCACCTACCACCTATGTGTCTTTTAACTACTTCAAAGCTTGTGTTTGACGAGTTGATACTGGAATCAAACTTTTTCATTTTTTTTTTCAAAGAACCAGACACTTTTGAGTTAGAGTTTTCCTTAATGTATCCATCACAATCTTCCAATCATTTACTCAACCCCATTTCCTTTTTAATTTTATTTTTCTTGCTCTTTATTCTATTAATGCCATGAAAAGCTAGTTCATATGTGCATTTCATATGGACCACAGGTTTCGAAACATTCCACTACTTTTGACAGTGTTTTATTTTATACAGACTAGTATCTATCTTTGTTTTGATTCTTTACTTTTGACGACTTTACAGTTTGTCCAAAACTATTTTTAGTTTTTTTATTAAAAAAAAATGAACTTATTTGTTTAACAAGATTGTCAATCTGTGAATTTCAATACTAGACATCAATGTCGATAATAATAAAAAAGGGTCAAGTTACGAATTATATTCTTTGCAGGTGTACATGAATCGGGATTCTCCTAATACAAGATACTTTTACAGAGCGAAAGTACCTTTATTTTTAATCTTTTATCACCCTTGGAATTAGTCTAAGTTATGGAGAAGTCATTTTTTAGTACATCTTTTTATAGATCCAAAGAGCCAACGTGATATGTATTGCTACAAATTTTAGGTCTAGATGCATAATCAGCATTTAAAAACAAAAAGCTAGGGGAATCAATTAAAACAGCTTACAAGATCTACTTGTTGGAGAACAAAAATAATTATCTATGAATAGAAAAGAATTATTACTTCCACGAATATCCAAGTCTATCATGTCATTTGAAACATCAACAATGATTACTATAGACACGTATTATCTCAGAATCCAATTCCCTCTTTTTGAAGATTTAGATTCACCACAATGTAAACAAATGGAGAACCTCAAAAAGGAAAGATTGATTTTTTGACTAATGCATGGTGAAATTTCATGGTAAACAAGATCAAAAATTAGAATTAAAAATAATGCTAAAAAAGGGGTTGGTGGAAAGAGGATGGTACTCACGATGATTGTGACCTTTTCTTCAGAAGAGGATACTTTTACAAAAAAAAAAAAAAAAAACCAGTTCAATACTCTTTAAGATCCATCTAAAACTCCATATTTTCAGCCACCCTCTTTTTTCCTTTACTATTATTTTTTTGGCTAAATTTTCAGCTACCCGCATTCTTTTCTTTTTTAATTTTGGCTAAAATTTTCAGCTACCCACTTTAGTCTTATTAGTGGATGGTCCATCAAGTCCTAATGACAACCTACCACCATATACTCCTTTTAGCCGCCTTTCATTTGCATTTTTTACTCCTTCGAGCCCCATCCACCAATTAATTTTCTTTGTCTTAAGTCTAATACGAAGAGGCTAATAGTAATTATGATGAGTATTTATTGAACATAAACACCTCCTTTTTCTCCCGTTCTGTTTAACTTCGATATTTTTCTAAAACTTCTAGGGGGAAAAAAAAAAGATACCAAGTAGAAATCTTTTAATTCCGAAATTGACATAAAATTTTGGTAGTTGAACTAGGTTGTTAAATGACTATCTATAATCGACTGAAACTATTTTCGGCTTTAAAAGAGGATTTTCAACTAAATTAAGCAGATAAAGCTTTCTTTTTACATTTTAAAGGGGATTAAAATTTGTCTTCTATCATCAAACCGAAGACCTAACATTTGAAAACATATAAACAACTTTGAAGTCTATATATATGTATATATTCATAAGAAACAATAAAACCCATGTGGGATTGAGATTTTGGAATAACATGAACGTTAAAAAATAAAAAGTTCCAAAATTAAACAAGCATGAAAAAGAACAACATGAAGGAGCTTCCTTTTTTAACCCAAAACAATGTTGTCATAAAGGCAGCTCTGCTTGTTTGTGTTTGGTAAGGAATCAACATCATTTTTCACTTATTCTAAAACGAGGCCTGAGCCTTTCAGAGAAAAAATATTTCTCCTTTTTTTTGACTGCTCAATCTGACGAAAAATGGCTCCAGTTATTACAATGTGTCAAGTATTTGGCCACACATATGAAAATCAAATAAAGTCTTATCCAAAAAAAAAAAAAAAATTTAAAAAAACGAAGAATATCAAATAATGTAAGTGTAACAATTCGTGTGTTCACGGTTACTCAAATGATCATAACATTTTCTGATCGACTCATACATTATCCGGTTAATGAAAATTTCATATATTCAGATATATGCTGTGACATAAACAACATAATTGTTAATTTATCTAGCTTGTCCTGGGTCAATCCCTTGGTTTTAGGGTCTTGTCCACATGGTAATTTAATTTTGCTCGCTAATTTTATATTTTTCATTTTATTTGTAACATAATTATTGAAGATTTCATGATATATTTTAGTAACAATATAATCAATTTCATATGTATGAACTAATGTCAGGTCCATTCCTGAGTAAGGGTCCCAAACTGTCCCCTCTTTTATTGAAGGTGCCTCGTATCTATCTGCCTGTCTATATTGCCATGAAAATTTCACAAATCACACGAGAAACAGTTTTCAAATGGAACCAAACAAATAAGGCCCCTTTTTCATTTAAAGCCCTATCCAAAACTTGGCCATGTGATGCCAGGTGAAGTATTTTTTGGCCACACAATTTTAATTTCTCATGGCGGTTGCTAGTTAAGTCAAGCACATATATCGAATCGAACCCTCCCTATATAACTAAAAAACATATCCGTCGTAATTATGAGTACGTCATTTTCTTCTGTCCTGTTGAAAAAACATATAAACATTCAAGACACGTAAACTAAAAAAACGTCATCACATTAGTAAGAGTCATATTTTTCTAAAGTGAATCTAGAAAATTTCAAGCTTGTTATCTTATCTTACATCGTTTTACGTACCGGTATGTGATAATCCGTCTGCGACAATTAAACTCCCCAATTTGTTACACTTTACACACCCAAAATTTTAATAATAACATGGTGATGACTTTTTTTTCTTTTTTGTCCTGAAAAAATATGTTGTTGATCCCGCCTGTAGTCTCACCTTTTTTTTTTTTTTTTTCCCCGGTGAAAGCCTATAGTCTCTACTTAATTCTTCTCAGGTCATGGTCACACATAATTTAAATATCTTATTTGATAAGCACCTTGCCATTTATTACTCTTGCACAAGTTTTCTGGTTATGTGGGCCCCAGACCGTTTGTTGGGCCAGATGTGGTCCCTGCCTCCAACCTGCTGAATGAAGAACTCATTCTCATTGTTCAATTATTGGTGCGCGGACACCACATCTAGTTTTTTTTTTTTTTTTGCTAATAAAAGCACATCTAGTATAAGTTTTTTCTCCTTTTTTTTTTTTTTTCCACCCAAGCTACTAGCTCGTGGTTAGTATAAGTTACACTTAAGAATAATTTATTTATATATTTATTTATGTTTTTTTTTCTTAAGCATACAATCTAATGGGATACGAAATGAGCAATGTATACTTCTATTGGCACTATATATTCATACGTGAATTTAGCTTTTTTTTTAATACAATATGTATAAAGGAAAACTAAAAGGAAAGATAAAAGCATGAATGCATCATAGTGAATGGCCCCTTGGCATCTGACCCTTTGAGTCCATGAAGGAGTAGAACTCAAGGACTCCTCAACCAATCAAACGGTCAAATCTACTTTTCAAGCTTTGATTTTGACCAATTTGTTACAATTCTTTTTTCCTAACTCACAACCAAATAAAATAATACTCCCCTTTTCACTTGTAAAAATAAAATACTACTTATATATTTTCTTGGTAAAACAATATTATACTCCATATTATAGCAAGCGTGTAGTAGAGTAACATGACTTATGTTAATTAATCAATTCCATTGACCATGTAAATATAATTTGGGCCATACATTTGGCGACCATAGCTGTCTTATAGTATACGCCGCAACCCCATGGGATCATGAGCACTAAACTCCAGACAGACCACACCGTAAAGCAAATCTCATGTCTCTTCCAAACATCATTTTTTTCCCTTTTTTTTAATTTTGAAAAAAAAAATGAGATCATATAACACATAACTGCTTCGAAAAGCCGCATTTGTTAACTCGTCATGTTAGATCTTTATATATGAATATTTTATACGATACGCATGCATAAATTAGATGATCATATGCATGTTGATGAGTCGGTGACATGGGTTCAATAATAGCTCATATCAAATATTAAAGAAATTAATTATACACTTATATATGCTACCCAAGCATACTATGTAGTTTTGACTCTTTTTTTATCCCTTGTAGGTTTTATATAGAGTTGAGACTGACATATGGGCATGGCCTCGTACGAATCTTATTGGAGCTATTAAAGACAACATACCCTACATATAATAAGGGATCGACCCTACATTGTATTTGTTTTTACTTCTTTTGGAGGTTATATATGCAATATCCTTGAAACTTTTATGAAAAACGTAATCTATATATTGGGACCACATAAATCTATAATATGTGTTTGAAACATCTTTCAATGGACTTTCCGGGTGGGAATTCGGGCATCTTACCTTCACCGTTGGCAAAGCTCTTACTACATATGCTAATTAAACCAGGTAAAATATTTATTGGGTTTTCCTTTTATTAGGAAACAATAACTCTAAATTGTTTTCTCTTTATCGTTCTTGAGTTTAAGACCGTAATGGTTTTGAATATCGTTTTTTAGTTCTTTGATTTAATGTTCATTATTGACAAGCCGTGTTTGATTTATTATCTTGTTGATTTTGGTTTTACACTTACATAATGTAAGGAATTACCCTTAAAAACAATAAATATGCCGTAGGCCATGGTATGATTTTTGCTTGAAATAATGCTTTAAATTTTTATCACATAAGACTAAAAACAAAGAGTAATAGTATTAGAAATTAGTAGTGCCTAATTAATGTCCAATACTATAAAAATATATTTATCCATGATTTTAATTAATAAATTATATTAAAAATGATTAACACAATTATAATTATTCTTTATAATAGTATTCAAACGGATGATTAAATATTCGCAACTTTCATCGAACAACTGTCCCACTTGCCAGTTGCTATTAATATATATACATATATTTATATATATGTTTTACCAAGTTCTGATTTTTTGGTACAAGAGAGGCTGCCCAAAACGACAACACTTTTCCGTAATTTATTATTCGTTTTTAGTTTTTATATAAATCTAGATAGTGGGCAAAGCAACTGATTCCAACTATTAAAATTTGTTCCCATGTGTTTTTCGCTATTATTTTAGTCAACTTCGTTTGCATAATTTTTGTCCCATAAACCACTATCATGAGTCCTCAACTACCACATTCTCAACGAAGCGGTCCAACAATGCCATTTTAACTTATTAAATACATAAATCTATGGCTAATTATGTCATTCGTGGCCTAAAATAATGATTGTTATGCCCCCAATATAATTTTTAAATCAAATCAATTTCTAGTTCTTTATTACTAAATTTCTTTGCTTATATGATTTATTGCGATTTGT
>JXTB01000041.1:1305757-1337423 GCA_002914805.1 Parasponia andersonii
CCTAAAATAATTAACCAATACAGACAATTAATAGTAGTTTGATTGTTCATTAGAAAAAAATAATGATAATAATAGCTTGAGCGTTTAAAAACAAAGGATGTGGTAATACGAAATTTGAATATCCTTTAACATATATAGTTCAAATTTGAAAACATGTTTTTCATCGACAAATAACTTGAAAATCACATAATTACTTTAATGTTAGCCATTGATCCTTAAGATTCGTAATTGATTCTTATTTCTTTTAAAATAATAAAAAAAATGCTTCAATACTAGCTGGAGTTTTGTTTTGTTTTGTTTTTTTTTTTTTTTTTAAATAATACTAGCTGGAGTTTAAGTATGTATTGATGCATAAATGAACCGTACCAAAGGTGTCAATGTTGGCTTTAGTGGCAAGATGCCCACAAAGTTTCACCGAGTTTAGCACCAAATCCTATGCAAAAGCTAAGCTTATTTAATCTTAATTTGTGGAAACACACAGAATCTTTAATTCATTCAATAAAAGATCAATTATATTATTCTAATTATCCTGGAATCTCCAACAGAAGGGCGAGTCACATAGATCAAATTTGTGCACGTGTGAATTAAGCTTAATGAATAGCGAAGCATAATAAAAACATAACTAAATCAACCATATTTAATAGCCATTTTAATTAGATGCCAAGAATTATACGGCATCTGTGGCTGGTGGGTGGCAAAAATTGACTAACTATAAAATATTATATAGAAGACGAAAAACCACGTGTGCGCATTCAATGTACCCTCTAGTTTCCTTTTCTTTGAAAAAAAAAAAGAAGAAGGGAGAATTGCTTTAATTATATTTAATGGGAATTTGAGACTGGAAGAACGATCGACAATAAATGTTCTGGACCATTTCTGTAAATTAGCATGCTGTATCATTCTCATTTGAGTTTACTAGGATTTGACATTAAAGTTTTACTTTATTTATAAGACCACTAAAGTACTCCCTAATTTTTATGAATTATGTGATGGGACCTAAAGCTTTAGTGCTGTTGAGAAAAAGTGTTGGCTCGTGTTTTGCGAGAGACTCTTTTAGAACTGAGAACTTCTTGGACATTTCCTATAATGCTCATTAATTTTAGCTAATAGTAGTTGCGTGTGAAAATTTATGATAAGATTTTTTCCGTTTCTTATTGCTTAGAAAACTATGAAACGATATAGCTCGTTAGATGTTAACGTTTCGTTCTCCGTTGAAAATTAGAGAATATGAATTGTTATAACTAACGTGAATAAATGTGGCATCTTTTTTGTTCTTAGTATTAATTTTCTCTTTATTAACTAACTAACATCAAGCATACAAAAATATAATGGGTTATTAATCACTTTTACCCGTGCTAAGCACACTCGAAAATGCTAAATTATTATAATTATTTATTGTAAAATCTAAACATTATCAATTTTGACTCTTAAAAAGAAAAGACAAACTATAAGTTATTTACAAAATTAAAAATTTTCATTTAATAAAAATTTTGGAATTTTAAAATTACACCAACTCGATATTAGTTGAAAATTTTCGACAAAGTTCAAAATGAACAATACGACGTTAGGAAGACAACCGACTATATGTTTGATCGGTGGCTTGACCCATTTGAATTTTTGACTATCACAAAAATTTTCGGATGCCGATTGAAAATCGGTAAGAACAACCGGGAGAAACGGTATAACAAATTCGACTGTGATAGAATTTTTTTTACCCTAGTTGAATAGAGATGCCACTAGTATCGGGATCCAGACCAGCAATAGTGACAAAAATAGTTTAGGGATTATTCAAGAAGAATGTATTTAGAGTTTGTTAAAAAATAAAGTATCAAAATAATTTTACATATGTAATATGACAATGAGACTTAATTTTGAAAAAAATATTTGAGTGAGCTCATTTTTTTCATCATAAGGGGCTTAATAGTCCCTCTAAGTGTAAATTCCTTTTTATATTATATATATATATATATTCCCAAATTGTGTAAAATTTTGCAATATACATTTTCCTTATTAAAATTTCTAACTTGGCCTCTCGAACTACTACTACTATTGTCACTTCAAAATATGAAATGGCAACTGTTATAATTTGGAGTATTTGTTGAAAACCCTATCCACCTAAATTTACGAGACTAGCATGTTCCATTTTTTTTTCCTCTTTATTGCCTAAGATATTGGTGATTTTAGTTGGTCATACTTCATGGGCTAAAATTGAAAGACTTTTAATATCTCGGGAGCATATTGAGAGAAAAAGAAAAAACTTTTTCAATGATAAAATTAAAAAGACAAGTATGGCTGAAGCAGTTGAGAAGGAGGTCAAAAAGGAAATGTCAAACCACCTGAGGTCCTCGTGTGTCGTTTAACGGCTTCTGTTGTCGTTACAGCTTTTGTTGTCGTTCGTGTTACACAGAAAGCGTATATTCCCTTGTTCACTTTCTTGGGCACATAAACATGCGTATTGCGCATTCACTATCACAGTTAAGGACAGACCTCGCAACTGGTGATTATCAAGTGCGGTACCGTTCACCACAACACCACTGTGTCGGACACGTGGATATTTATCCTTGTCCTTTCGGACCGCCACTAGCCATTCTTGTTCCCCTACTTGGCTACTTGTTATCAGTTTTGACGAAATTTACGGCTGGGTCATGTTTCGCCTCTAAAACGCTTCACACTCGAATTTCTTCCGAAATTTGTCTTTTTATAAAAATTACATTTGGCAAAATTAAATTACTATTTTATACTAGTTTGTTTATCTGTTACAGTTTAAAATATATAGAAGATCTGCCGTTATCCTAACTGAATTTTTGGCGGAGTTTATTGAAGGTGCGATAAGTTAATTAGTATTTTTTTTAAAAAAAAATGACAAAAGATGCGTTAAGTTTGTTAACCCTTTAATTGCTTTAAAAAAATTGAAAAATGATCTTATCTATATTTTTACAGTTTCACACTGTTCCTAAATACTAAATTTTTCTGGTATACATTTACCGTTGTAATATTGAGCAACCATACTGTGAACACCAAGTTCTTTACCCGCGTTTGATCACTAATTAAGTAATGTGACAATAAATTTGTAGGGAAATTTGTAACAGAGTTTTTATTTTCTTTTTATTTAAGAGTAGAATTTATTATTGTTATTTTTTTTACAGAAAATTATCAAATTTGACGAACAAATTTCATCTCAAAGCAAATAATAAAAATAAAAGAAAAAGAATGAATTCTATAAATTGTTGGATGTATCCGTTAAATTTAGCTAGATCTTTAGGTAAGTGTAGATATATCTAGTACTACATACTTGTTTTAATTGATATATAACTTATATTTTTCACTTGAGATGGGAAATTCAAGTTTGGATCTCCACATTAAGAAACTAACCAATACCACCGTAAATAATAAACAATATTTTAGTTGGTCCTAAATTATTGTTTTTGTCATATTTACTTCAAGTTATATCACCAGTGGGGTAGCCATAAGCTTGTAATTCTTTTTAAGTGGGAGCATAAATATATACTAAGGGAAAAAAAAAGATCTTTTGAATATTTTTTTCTCTTGTTTTTCCTAAATAAGATTAACTAAGTTTTCAAAATCAATTTAGGCAAATAAACACGTACAAAATTTAAAAACGGAATGATTTTTTTTTTTCAATCCAAACCTAAAAAGAAAAGCCTCCCTTCAATTAAAAAAAAATTCCTCAAAAAAAGAAAATAAGCGTAGTTATTCCATAAATAATTAGAACTTTTTTTGGTAGAAAAATAACAGTATAATTTTTTTTGACTATCAAGTGGGGACGCAACTTGATTTTTTTTTTAAACTTACATTTAAAACTTAAAAATTCAAAGTTGAGAGGAGGGCATAATTGGAATTTTAATTTTTTAGTAGGGGCAATGATTTGAAATTTTGTAAAAATTTATACGTAAAAATAGAAATTTTAAAAAGTTGAGAGGGAGCGGTGCAGGTCCCAACTCGCCCCCTCCTCCCTCCACTCTTGTATATTCACTATGAATTTTAATAACTAGTTTTAATTATAAATGATGATATGATCAAACATTTTAATTAGGAATTTTCTCAAATTCCTAAATGGTAAGTCCAAGTCACTGTTCTTATCTTTAATGCTTATCTTGGAGCCTTGGTCATAATAACTTTGCTCAATACAATTCACTAATCACTATCATGATAAATACAGGAAGCGTATTGATGTTGCCATCATGGTAAGAGTTGCATGATGTAGCACAGTGAACTTATCAGTCATTATCTTGGCCCTTCAATAATAACATAAATTTCAAGCAAAATGATAGAGAAAGTCCACCATAAAAGTGACCATGTGTTGGATTCTTTCGAAACTGGCCTCATTTAGCAGCATACCGACACAATTCGGGTCCCTTCTATGTCTAGTCATGTATGTTGGAAGAAATCCAAAGTCACCCCGGTAGGGAACTTTTATTTTTTTTTTATTGGCGCTAATAGAAACAGGTTTTCCTTATTATTGTACCCTCCCAAGATTGCAAACGGATACATGATTAATTAATTTTTCTACTTGTCTAATTTTATTTCATTTTAAATCTCGAGCACGCGTGTATGATAACATAGATAAAGTTGACCAATAAAAACTTATCACGTGTATCTATTTTTAAAAAATAAAAATAAAAAAAAAGATAATATTAATGATATATATTTTTTCATGTATTTCAATGTAGTCGTTGGATCACCATTAAACGACGATTCAATGATTAAAAAAAATATTTACACATAAATTAAAAAAAATACTTATTAGATTCGCAACCATAGATAAATAGGTATAGTTAATAGAGTATATATTTGTGGTATTTGATTGTGATTTTATGTGATAGGGAATGTGATTGTGATGATTAGAGTTATAATGTTGTCCACGTCTTCTGATTTTCAATTGAGAACAAAAACACACGCATTGCTTGTGTTTCCATTATACCAATTTAATGCATAGGCTGACAAGAATTACGATTACATACTTTGTATACATAATACATGCAATTAAGTATAAGTAGTAATAAACTGTCTAACGTATAATGTGACGAGAATTATGATCCCATACTTTGTACGTGTGCAACTAAGTATGAGTAGTAACAAACTAGACTTCGACAAAAATTTCCATATCCCACTAGTTTTAAACGCACGGCATTTAGGAAGTACTTAAAAAGACAAAATGAATGGAAATTATTACATGCTTAGTTAAAAAATAATGTTATTATACCACGTGGAGAGAAAAAGTGGTGGATTTTACATCGCGAGAGTCACGATCGTTAAGTCTACGTGAAATTATTAATAGTGAATGAAGAAAGAAATACGTTTTATTGACTCAATAATGAAGATCTCCTCTTTTTTAAATAATAGTAATAATAGTAATGAAATTACGATATTTCGATCGTGGATGAGAATATGAGATGCAGTGCAATGCATGGACAAAAATGTCTACTTTGTGTCTTTGACTATTAACAGTTGCTCTACCCACTCCTCTCTCTCTCTCTCTCTCTCTCTCTCTCTCTCTCTCTTTTTCTCTCTCTTACAGTTGCCTTACCTACCTTTTTTAAAAACTAACAAAACATATGAGGTGGTAGATAGATAGCCGTGTTATACCGCCTCGTGATTGTTATGTTCCTTCAAAAGAAATAAATGAACCTTTTGAACTTGAACACATGTCAACTAAACAAAGCCACTACTACTATAGTATCCTGCGAAACCCATATGCTATAGTTTTATCATATAATTGTAGGGTTTAACCTCTTTGGAGTTTGCCACGTTTCACCAAGTTTCGCCGACACCAGTAATAATACTTTTTTGTTTTTGTTTTTTCCCAAATGGATGGATAGACAAACAAGTCTAGTTCTCTTTCTCTGAGAGGAAGCTTAACGAGGGTATCCGTACTTCTCGGCGATATTGATAACCAAGAGACCTTATTATTATTTTCATAATTAAAATTATTGTTAATAGTAATGGTATAGATTACAAAAGCAGCATTAATTTCAAAAACATAACATCCTTAAGCGGTGGTGATTGATTAGGACATGGAATTAGGTAATGGCACGAGAAAGAACTTGATTAGGCTTTTTAATCACAAAAATGTTAGGATTTATGTCCTAAAAGCATGTATATTTTAGATATTTGTTGAATTAATAAAATGACATTTTTCTATTTGAATTTGTGCATAATTAGTATGTCATTAAATATCAGAAAATTCCTGATTTATTTATGTGACTGTAAATTTAGCATATAAGTGTTATATACATGAGGATTAAATTTATAGATAATAAACTAAATATAGTCCGTAATAATTAATTAAAATTTGGGATCTTTAATTAAATATTACTAGTTAGGTCCATTAACATTGAGAATGTAATAGTCTTATCCGGACTATTGATGTGTTGACATCATAATGGAGGTACTTTATATAATTTAATTATATAGGACTGGACCAGACATGATTTATTACTCAATTTATAATAGATTTATAAATTAATTGTTCATTAGAGACTCAATGGTACACAATGATAAAGATGTAATTAGAGAGGTAAACGGAATATAACCTAGCTCCAATTATGAATTGTCTATGAAGGATTGAACTACATGTAATGATTAAATTGATGGACTACTCATTGTTTTCTGAGTAAATTAATTCTTTAATTTCAAGAGTGCAATTCCGGATTTTTAGTGGAGTAATACTGGAATTAATAAATTAGATAAATTAATTAAAAAGATTAATTAATTGTCATAATTTATTGGAGCTTGAATTACAGGTCCATAGGTCCCCAATTCCACCTCTTACAGACACTGTACTAGATATTACATTATTTCTGTTACTGCACATTTTGTCTAGATAAATAGTTTATCTATATGTAATTAATAATTATTATTAATTAGTTAATTAATTAATTTAAATTTATGGAGAGATAAGTTTCCTAATTTGTTTAAATTTTGAATTTTAAAATATCTAATTATCAGATAATTAGATAAATAGAAATTGAGAAACTGACTAAAAGTGAAACACTCTTTCTTGAAGGAGTGAATTATCTGCTAGTTTATATATATATATATATATATATATATATATTAATTAATTAGATTAAATAGATATATATATATATATATATATATATATATATAAAAGTTTACCTTTAATATACAAAAAAAAGTAAGGTAACGTTTTTATAAAGGTTATTATATATATATATATATATATTAATTTGATTAATATATTATTTATTAAATAGTTTAATATATATATATATATAAAAGAAACCTAGCAGATAATAAGTAGAGACTACGTATTATTTTCTACTGAGCTTCCGTAAATTACAGAGAAAAAGAAGAGGGTCTTCCTATTCTCTATAGAACAAATCCTTGCAATCTAAGTGTGAGTTTAAGAAATTGTACGCAATGTCCACACGTTCATCCAGTTGTGCTTGAGGCTTTGATTGGAAGATCGTGGTTGAGAAGACAGTAAAGTTAGGATCCGTTGATAGGCTACAAGAGATATTAGATTTATTCTCTTCCTATTTCCTATGAATTAATACTATGCACTTATATAATCAATTGTTTTGAGAAAATTTTTAAATATTCCTGGGCCAATCTTCTGCTGTGAAAATCATTTTTAAATCCAATAAGAAAGATATATATATTTTGTATAATTTCATCGTGAAAATAAAACGTTACCTAACATGATGAAGAAAATATATCCACCTGTACTAGTAGTGAGTGATTGTAAATCATGATATAATAATTACATGTTCTTGCAAAGGCCACGTAAGTTCTTAAAATTTTCATGGTTTTGTAAATTAATGAAATTGTTATATTGTCAAAAGATGAATAAAGAATTAACTTTCAAGATGGTAATACTACTGGAAAATTTTTAAAAAATAACAACAGACGCGTTTCAGATTGTAATTACCAAACAAACTAAACTAAAAAAATACAAAAAATTTAGGAGCAACCAAGGACTATAGGCGGTGGTTTAGAGGCGGAGTTTTCCAAAATCGTGATGGGATTTATTAGCAAACAAAATGACTTAATCGGGTAAGAAAGTTATTATTATTATTTTTTAAAAATTTTGCCGGAATACTATTTTTGTAATTAATAATAATAATAATAATCATTTTGACAGATAGAATATGTATATTATTTTTTATTTGTAAAAAAAAGTAAGAAAGTTAAATTGATAGACCATGTTTGGACTCCTTACTATAATACTATTACTATTGGCCGCAAAAAAATCTGCTGGCTGCTAATCACACATACCATTGGCCGCGTATTAGGCAGTAAATCTGTACTCTTTTCTTGAAATGCAAATATATTTTTTTCTACGTCACTCACTTCGTCATCTTACATGGTCAACGAATCACCTAACCCGTTTTCCTCACTTTGACTAAAACACCCTTGGATTTTACGTAATTTTTTATTGGTACTTATGCTTTAATCAAAGTTCTCCTTTTTTTTTTCATTTTTTATTTTTACTGGAATGCTTAATCAAAGCTTAATTTAACGATTGATGATGATATCATATTAACAAATCCATTATAAAAAAATAGCATGTCATGTTTTTTTTTTCGTTCTTAATTTTCAGCATGTTCAAAATGTTAGTCAATACCGGATTTAGAATTTCGTGATTACAGCACTGATTTTTAAAGAAATGAAAACAATAGTAAATCAACACCATTCCCAATTTACCACCAAGACAAAAAAACAATTTTAAGTTGAAAAGGGCAAATTGGTCATTTAGGTGTTGACATAACGAGAATACATTTTTATTATATTAAAATTAATTTTTTTCAGGTGGCAGATTTTTTTTTTTAAATGGGTTTAAGGATACTCCAATTAATATAATTAAAAAGTCGCATTTTGATTTGATTTGATTTGATTTCAGAAATATAAGGTATTTGATCTACATTAATTTAATTGAAAAGAAAAAAAAAAAAAGGAGAAATGAGAGACTCCGCGCGGAGGCTCGGAGCCGAGCCTGGGTGGGGTAAGAAAATTGATTGTAGGGTTAGATTAGATCTGGAGTAGCCAGCGGCGGCTTCGGAAACCCAACACAAAAACAAGAAAACTGAAAACCCTCTCTCAGGCGGTGTCGATTATCCGTTTAATTTAATCTCTTTTTAATTAATCTATATCCATATATTCTCTCATGTGGGTCCCACCATGAGCGGCTGTCGCGTGCCGCATAGGCTGTTCCGCATACGTGGCAAAATCGGGAAATTTCGAGCTGGCACGTCACTCCCCTAAATAAAAATAAACAATTAAAAGAAAGCAGGTGAGGTCTAGGCTTAGGAGTTAGGAGTATAGTAGGACTCGGTAAAATTTACTAGCCCCCTCCCAAAGAAAGTGGTCCCTACAATTTCTCTCTCTAAAATCACAATTTTGCTTTTCCATTTCTGATTTTCTCTCTCTACGAACTCGCTCCGTTTTTCCTCTATAAAAATACGCCCCTCTCTGCTTCACCAAAGAACCTAAAAAAGAGCAGAGACTCTCGCGTTCTTGCTGCTCTTCTCTTTTTCTGTCTTCTTTCTCAGTTTTCTCTCTCTCTCTCTCTCGCTCTGAGTTTTCGGGTGCCGTTTCTCTGATCTTCGAAGCCCTATCTGGAAGATTCTGCCGAAGAAGAAGGAAGAAGGAATCATTTTATAGCTTGAACGAACCATCCGCAAATCCTATTGAATAGTCCCTTTTTGTTTTTTTGAAAATTTTCTATTTGGTGTTTGTTTTCTCGGAAAATATATCTTATTTTCCGTCGTTTTCTCTCAAAACCAGTCTAATCCGGCTTTGAACAGAGTCGGTTTCGGACATTAACGTAGATCTGTTGTAATCCACCTGAGAATTGGAAAAAGGACCTCAAAAGCTCGCTCCGTTTAGGGTTAGATACCTCCACTTTCGTTCCTGATTGAATTTAAAGACTGGATCTAAATTTTAAATTACGTTTCTTTAATATTAAGACGATAAATAATATATAATATATATTAACATATATTTTCAGGACCAAAATCTGAACAATGTTGGGAGCTACTGGCTCTGCTCTCCAGCTCCGAAGCAAACCCTATCTTACGCCTCAACTGCACGCTTCTCGGATAACCAGGCTCGGCGGCAGAGCAACCAGATGCTCTGCTTTCAGGAAATCCTCAAATGCTGTTGAGAACAAGTTTTTGGGAACCCGATTAAAGGCTTCCGGATCGGAAAAGATCCATTTATGGCGATCCGACGGTCCCGGGAGGTCGCCGAAGCTTCGGGTTGTGGTCCGCTCTGGACTCTCCGCCGTTCCAGAGAAGCCTCTTGGTCTGTACGACCCGTCGTTTGATAAGGACTCTTGCGGTGTTGGCTTCGTCGCGGAATTGTCCGGCGAAAGCAGCCGTAAAACGGTGAGGAAGAGGATGAATTTGATTCAATGATTGAGAATATGAATCCTGATGTGATGGTGTGATGTGCTTTGTTTGGCTGAGATGAGATATTGTTTTGTGTGTGATATTTTAGATTACGGATGCTCTGGAAATGTTGGTGCGAATGTCGCATAGAGGGGCTTGTGGTTGTGAGACCAATACTGGTGATGGAGCTGGGATTCTTGTTGGCCTTCCTCACGACTTCTTCAAGGAGGTACTTTGTCTTTATCATCTCTCTCTCCCTCTCTCTTTTTTTTTTCTAAAGGAAAAAAGTTTTTATTTTTATTTTTTGTTTATATATATATATATATATCTTGCAAACTTTTATTAGTTTCCCTGTTGTCTTTAATCATAATTAATAAACTAAAACTATTTGCTTGTTTTTTTGTTTGCATCATTTCGTTACTGTCCGTTCTAGAAAAAGCCCATCTTTTCGTTGTTTTTCATATAATTATATAATATATATAATCTCAGCAAAAAGAAAAAGAAATCGGATTTATTTAATACAGAGTCATGAATTGGATTTATTGTGGATACAATTTTTTTTTTTTTTAAATCATCGGATGAGTAAACCTTATTCATGATGAAGGCAAGGTTGGTTTAATTATTAAAAAATTGGAAATTTTGCATAGGTTTTATTTTTGGATTCATGTATCTGGCTATTGGTACTGACTGCTGTTGGCTTGATTCTCAGGTTGCCAGGGATGCTGGGTTTGAGCTTCCACCACTCGGGGAATATGCCGTTGGCATGTTCTTCTTGCCCACATCTGAAAGTCGAAGGGAAGAAAGTAAAAATGTATTTAGAAAGGTAATTTCTAGTTACTTTTGAAATTTTATAAGGTCTACTCATATCATGTCCTTTTTTTAAAAAAAAAAAAAAAAAAAAAATTCTTGAATTATATTTGTTTCTTGCAATGCAATACATATTTTGCTTAGACAATTATTTAAATAGAAATGAAGAAATGGAACTTTTTTTTTTTTTGGGCCGTGAGTGCCATTGAAATTTGATTATTGTTTTCATTCTTATGTGGTAATTGAATTCTTTCTTCGTTTTATGCAATATATTACTTGGTCTAGGTTGCTTTTCCAAGTTATTGTTGATGGCTGGTAGTTTTCCACAATGACGACATTCACCAGGCATTCTTTGTTTATATTTGTAGGTAGCCGAGTCTCTTGGACATACTGTTCTTGGATGGCGACCTGTGCCAACGGATAACTCAGGATTGGGCAAGTCAGCTTTGCTGACGGAACCAGTGATTGAGCAAGTGTTCCTTACACCAAGTACTAAGTCAAAAGTTGACCTAGAGCGCCAGGTAATGTTCTTTTTGATGGCTTATGCTCTTAGTTTGGGAACAACAGTGAGGTTAATTAAGTTCATTTAATGTTTTGGGTTCTATTGGCTGTTTGTTATTGCCGGACCTTGGGTCATATACAAGACAATTTAGATAATTGCCGTTTGTTTGCATTTTTATTCTTTTTATGGTTAATTATTGGGAGAACTATGAATGCCTTTTAGATTAATCTCGAACTTGCAGTGTGGGTAAAAGAAGCTGCGTTTGCAATACTCTGTAATTGTATAAGTTAAATTGGATATGTGCAATGTTTATTGGGTAGTTAAGAGTGAACCTCGGTGGTGCATGTTTGCCAATTCATGACTAACATTTGCGTTGCAAGTTTGAGTAGGAATAGCATTTTTATAGCAGTTGAAGCTATGCAATTCTTCATTTCGCTTTGTATCTGATTATTGTTTGGATGTCTGTCTTTCCAGATGTACATATTAAGGAGGGTTGCAATGGCAGCTATACGAGCTGCATTGAACCTTGAACATGGTGGTGTTAAAGACTTCTACATATGTTCTCTTTCCTCGAGGTGTTTATTTTAGATAACTATCATATTTGTGGTGGGAAGTTTTAAAGTAATTTTATGGTTGCATTCTGATGATTTCCTTCCTCCAATTGGTGCAGGACTATTGTTTACAAAGGTCAGCTGAAGCCCATTCAAGTGAAGGATTACTATTATGCAGATCTTGGCAATGAAAGGTTTACGAGCTACATGGCCCTGGTAAATATTTTATCCATTCACTTGTTATCTTTCTCCACTAACTTCATACTCCAACAAACAGCCTGGGAACAACCAGTAACTGAAGAGATGCAAGGTTGAGGAATGACTTCTGAGGCATTGAGGTTTGAATGATCTCTTAAGTTCTTCCACTCCCTTGATTACTAATTGAATTTTGATGCTGGATTGGATGCATGGGTGAGTTGGTAAGAAACCTCATTATCAAGTAAATCATGTTTGCAGAAACTTGTCCAGTCCTCTATGTGATAAGTTGTTGAGGATGAATTTTATATAAGGGGCAGAAAGGAAATTGTGTTGGTCAAAGTACAGCTTAGGGTTCCCATAGATTTGTACTGGCACAACTAAGGTGGCCTTAACACAATTTCATGCATGTGGTTTTCCGATCAGTTTTCATTTTCCTGAATAAAGTAGACTAGATATTGTTGTTGAAATGTTGGTTTTTTTCAATCATTGGTGCAGATACACTCTCGATTCTCAACTAATACTTTTCCTAGCTGGGATCGTGCGCAGCCAATGCGTGTCTTGGGCCACAATGGAGAAATCAACACACTTAGAGGGAACGTAAACTGGTATGTTTCAGTGTGTGTTATCACTGATTAACTATTTGAATGAAATTAATTACCAATTTGTGTGTTTTACTGAATATGTATTAGGAATATAATTAGTCGAAGAGTAATAGATTATCTTGGTTACTAGTTAATTTTATGTTTAGGCTGTATTTCCCGTGCGTTTTTGTTTAAGCATGAAGACTCTAGTCATCTGATTAATCTGCACATTTTCCCTCAAATTTTAGATTATTATTTATACTGCCTGAAACTTCTCAGGATGAAAGCTCGTGAAGGATTGTTGAAATGTAAGGAGCTTGGCCTTTCAAAGAACGAGTTAAAGAAGCTTCTACCTATTGTTGATTCTAGTTCATCCGATTCAGGTGAATCTTTGTTCACATTGCATATATCCACACATAATTGCATACATGTCTGGCAAACATGTTTCCAATATCAGATGACTGTAAAGGGCATAGAAGCTCAGGCCCCAAATTTTGTATAAAGCTCTTCTTAATCTCTAGTTGATAATTGACACTGGCATGATTTACTCACGCAGGAGCCTTTGATGGTGTTCTTGAGCTCCTGGTTCGAGCTGGCAGAAGTCTTCCCGAGGCTATAATGATGATGATTCCTGAAGCATGGCAAAATGACAAAAACATGGATCCTCATCGAAAAGAATTGTATGAGTACTTCTCGGCTCTAATGGAGCCATGGGATGGCCCGGCTCTTATATCATGTAATATTCCTTTATTATCTTTCGAAGTCCTGAACTTGATAATTTTGCCTATACTACTTCTCGTCCTTGGTTGTTGTACTAATAGAATTCTGTACAGTTACTGATGGTCGATATCTGGGAGCCACACTTGACCGAAATGGTCTGCGACCTGGTCGTTTCTATATCACTCACAGTGGACGTGTTATAATGGCCAGTGAAGTTGGTGTAGTAGACATTCCACCCGAGGATGTAAGCAGGAAAGGAAGACTTAACCCTGGAATGATGCTTTTGGTAGACTTTGAAAATCACATTGTGGTAGATGATGATGCATTGAAGCAGCAGTATTCAATGGCAAGACCTTACGGAGAATGGCTTAGGGGGCAAAAGATTGAGCTCAAAGATATAGTTGATTCTGTTCAGGAATCTGATAGGGCACCTCCAGTCATAGCCGGAGTGGTTCCAGTAAGTGTGATTCGATTGTTCATGAAATATTTGTATTTCCTCTTCCTTTGTGGTTCATTTTATAATTTTCTTGTAAATTTCTAATTTAGGCATCAACTAATGATGATAACATGGAGAACATGGGCATCCATGGTCTGCTGTCTCCATTGAAAGCTTTTGGGTATGCAAGTTTCTATGCTTCCTGTTATTAATATTTCTTTTAAATTTTTTGATACATATATATTTATATATATATAATATTGAACAAACTCGGGGTCTTTCTGCAGTTACACCATCGAAGCCCTTGAAATGCTGTTGCTTCCTATGGCCAAAGATGGTGTAGAGGCCCTTGGGTCTATGGGAAATGATACTCCCTTGGCTGTCATGTCTAACAGAGAAAAACTCACATTTGAATACTTCAAGCAAATGTTTGCTCAAGTGACAAACCCTCCAATTGATCCTATTCGAGAGAAGATTGTCACTTCCACGGAATGTATGATTGGTCCAGAAGGTGACCTCACTGAAACCACTGAAGAACAATGCCATCGCCTCTCCCTGAAGGGTCCTCTTTTATCCATTGAAGAAATGGAAGCAATTAAAAAGATGAATTATGGAGGTTGGAGAAGCAAAGTTATAGACATTACTTATTCTAAGAACCGTGGTAGAAAGGGTTTAGAGGAAACTTTAGAGAGGATTTGCACGGAAGCACATGATGCAATTAAAGAAGGGTATACTACAATAGTACTTTCTGACAGAGGTATGATACTTTAAAAGATTATTCTTTTCGAAAATTAGATTTAACTGCATTTGACAATTGCAACATGTTATGTGATAGTGTGTTCACTGTGTTCTCTAACTAATTTTGTTGTCAATTCTTAAATGTAGCATTCTCAAAGAAGCGTGTAGCTGTGAGCTCGCTCTTGGCTGTTGGTGCCGTTCATCAGTATCTAGTTAAAAACCTTGAACGCACTCAAGTTGGGTTGATAATTGAATCTGCTGAGCCCCGTGAAGTGCACCATTTCTGTACATTGGTTGGATTTGGTGCAGATGCTATCTGCCCATACTTGGCAATTGAGGCCATTTGGAGATTGCAGGTTGATGGAAAAATCCCACCGAAAGCTAATGGGGAGATCCACTCCAAGGAAGATTTGGTGAAGAAGTACTATAAAGCAAGCAATTATGGAATGATGAAGGTTCTTGCCAAGATGGGAATCTCGACTTTGGCTTCTTACAAGGGTGCACAGATATTTGAGGCTCTGGGTCTTTCATCTGAAGTGATTGAGAGATGCTTTGCAGGAACTCCAAGTAGAGTGGAGGGTGCAACATTTGAGATGCTTGCCGGTGATGCACTCCATCTGCATGATTTAGCTTTCCCATCTCGACCATTTCCTCCAGGAAGCGCTGAAGCTGTTGCCCTGCCAAATCCTGGGGATTATCATTGGAGAAAAGGTGGCGAGGTTCATCTCAACGACCCTCTTGCTATTGCAAAGCTTCAAGAGGCTGCCAGAACTAATAGTGTTGCTGCTTACAAAGAATACTCCAAGCTCATTCAGGAATTGAATAAAGCCTGCAATTTGCGTGGTATTTTGAGATTTAAAGAGTCGGATATAAAAATTCCCTTGGGCGAAGTGGAACCTGCCAGTGAGATTGTAAAAAGATTCTGTACTGGGGCCATGAGTTACGGGTCTATATCATTGGAGGCACACTCAACACTGGCTATTGCTATGAACAGAATTGGAGGAAAATCAAATACAGGTTTATATTTGTAACACTTTCTCTGCTTTATAGTAGAAAAGTTATTTCCAGTATTGATTGAAAAGGGATTTTTTTGATGTCCTCGTAAGAGTTTTGCCCACTGCACTATTCCAACCTAATCTTAATGTAGGTGAGGGAGGTGAGCAGCCCTCTCGCATGGAGTCTCTTCCAGATGGTTCTAGGAATCCCAAAAGGAGCGCAATCAAACAAGTTGCTAGTGGGAGATTTGGAGTTTCGAGTTACTATCTTACAAATGCTGATGAGCTACAGATTAAAATGGCTCAGGTATTGTTCACATTCAAAATATAATCTTTATGGTTTGTCTATATTTGATTTTTCTTCTACTTGGTTATTATTCAGTCTCTGTATTCCTGTTGGAACAGAGGGTCCTTTTGTTAATATCTATGTTCATGGCAGATGTTGCTGTGTCAGCAAAGCACCTCAGGGTGCCTTTGCATCTTTAATTGATACCTACCTTTGGAATTTGGTGAGGTTAAGTATTAACCGAATCTTTTGTTCTCTATGGATTGCTTCTATGTTGACTTTGGTCATTATTGTTTGTACAGGGTGCCAAGCCTGGTGAAGGAGGTGAACTTCCTGGTCATAAGGTTGTAGGAGACATTGCTGTCACCAGGAATTCTACTGCTGGGGTAGGACTTATTAGTCCACCTCCACACCATGACATCTACTCAATTGAAGACCTTGCTCAGTTAATTCATGATCTTAAGGTATTTGCATGTACTGTATCATTTTACTTGATCTTTTTCTTTTATTAACTGATCTTGATGGCTCAATAAACTCCTCGTTGGAGTGCTACTATTTGTTTTAATGCAATTTTCATATCAGGCTTTTTTACTCTATCTGATTCTACTATCTGCAGAACTCCAATCCGGGTGCTCGAATTAGTGTCAAGTTAGTATCTGAAGCTGGTGTTGGGGTTGTTGCCAGTGGAGTTGTTAAAGGGCATGCAGACCATGTCCTGATCTCTGGTCATGATGGAGGTACAGGGGCATCTAGATGGACCGGCATCAAGAATGCTGGTCTTCCATGGGAACTCGGTTTAGCTGAGACCCACCAGACCTTAGTTGCAAATGATCTCCGTGGTCGCACAGTTCTCCAAACCGATGGCCAGTTAAAAACTGGAAGAGATGTTGCCATAGCTGCACTTCTTGGTGCTGAAGAGTTTGGTTTCAGCACAGCGCCCCTCATAACACTAGGCTGCATTATGATGCGAAAGTGCCACAAGAATACCTGCCCTGTTGGAATTGCTACACAAGATCCAGTTCTTCGGGAGAAGTTTGCTGGAGAACCTGAACATGTTATTAACTTTTTCTTTATGTTAGCAGAGGAGGTGAGAGAGATAATGTCGCAGCTAGGATTTAGAACTTTGAATGAGATGGTTGGTCGTGCAGATATGCTTGAAGTTGATAAAGAAGTAACCAGAAACAACGAGAAGTTGGACAATATTGATCTCTCCCTATTACTTAGATCTGCTGCTGATATTCGGCCGGATGCTGCCCAGTACTGTGTCCAGAAACAGGATCATGGATTGGACATGGCTTTGGACAACAAACTCATTTCTCTTTCCAAATCTGCTTTAGAAAAGGCTCTTCCTGTTTACATTGATACACAAATCTGTAATGTGAATCGTGCTGTTGGAACAATGCTTAGCCATGAAGTGACCAAACGTTACCACATTGCAGGTCTTCCTGCAGACACCATCCACATCAAATTCACTGGTAGTGCAGGTCAAAGTTTTGGAGCATTCCTCTGCTCTGGAATCCTGCTTGAGCTTGAAGGAGACAGCAATGATTATGTTGGTAAAGGTTTGTCAGGTGGAAAAGTTGTAGTTTATCCTCCACGGGAAAGCCAGTTTGATCCAAAAGAAAATATTGTGATTGGTAATGTTGCTCTTTATGGGGCCACAAGTGGGGAGGCATATTTCAATGGGATGGCAGCAGAGAGATTCTGTGTCCGCAATTCAGGGGCTAAGGCAGTTGTGGAAGGTGTGGGTGATCATGGTTGTGAGTATATGACAGGTGGCACTGTTGTTGTGCTTGGAAAAACTGGCAGAAATTTTGCTGCTGGTATGAGTGGTGGTGTAGCTTATGTTCTTGATGTGGATGGAAAATTTCGATCCAGATGCAATACAGAGCTCGTAGATCTTGATAAAGTGGAAGAAGAAGAGGACATCATGACCCTTAGAATGATGATACAGCAGCATCAACGCCACACAAACAGCTATTTAGCCAGAGATGTTCTTGATGACTTTGAGAATCTTCTTCCTAAATTCATTAAGGTTTTCCCTCGGGAATACAAACGTGTTCTTGCGAACTTGAAAGCTGTGGAAGCCGCAAAAGAGGATGTGGAGGACGCTCCTAAAGATGATGAGCAAGATGAAGAGGCTGATTTAATGAAGAAAGATGCTTTTGAAGAGCTAAAGAAGTTAGCGTCTGCATCTTTAAATGGGAAATCCAATCAGGTATGTAGTGGCTGTCCTTTATCTATTAGTGCTGTCACTGTTAGCCTGCTTGTATAATATTGTCTGGTCTGATTATTGTCTTTGCAATTTGCAGAAGGTAGAAGAAGCGGACTCGTTGAGGAGGCCTAGGCAGGTTGATAATGCCGTGAAACATCGTGGTTTTATCTCCTATGAGCGCGAGGGTGTTAAGTACAGGGATCCAAATGTAAGGATGAATGACTGGAAAGAAGTTATGGAGGAATCAAAACCTGGTCCCCTTTTAAATACTCAGTCTGCCCGTTGCATGGACTGTGGTACTCCTTTCTGCCATCAAGTAAGTGCTTTTCTCCCATATCGGCTCTTCAGTTTAACCATCCTTGAAACATAGTTGATTGAGATATTTTGGCCATAATTAATTTCCTGCAACCATCTCTCGTTTAAGAATTTAAATTAACCTCGAAAAAAATTCTTTATAACGAATTTACAGGAAAATTCTGGTTGTCCTCTGGGAAACAAAATACCCGAGTTCAATGAGTTAGTGTACCAGAATAGATGGCGTGAAGCATTAGACAGACTCCTCGAGACTAATAATTTCCCCGAGTTTACTGGCCGAGTATGCCCAGCACCATGTGAAGGATCATGTGTTCTTGGTATCATTGAGAATCCTGTATCCATCAAAAGCATTGAATGTGCCATCATTGACAAGGCCTTTGAGGAGGGTTGGATGGTTCCAAGACCTCCTGCCAAAAGATCTGGGTATGCATCTTTTCTGTTTTAAGCATCTAAAATCAGTGCACCATGATTTGTAATGGTTGGATTATTGATGTCTCAATCTCATTTAAAGATGCCATTTATACAATTTTTTGATTCAGACCTCTAAAAGCCATCAACATATTTGATGTTGCAGGAAAAGGGTAGCCATTGTTGGAAGTGGTCCTGCTGGTCTTGCTGCTGCTGATCAGCTAAATCACATTGGCCATACAGTAACTGTGTATGAGCGTGCAGATAGGATTGGAGGGCTTATGATGTATGGAGTTCCCAATATGAAAACGGACAAAGTGGATGTTGTTCAACGACGGGTTAACCTTATGGCTGAGGAAGGTGTTAGCTTTGTGGTTAATGCTAATGTTGGAATTGATCCATTGTATTCTCTTGATCGTCTTAGAGAGGAGAATGATGCCATTGTGTTGGCAGTAGGAGCCACAAAGCCAAGGTAAGTTGAGAGTGGGTTAGCTGTACACACTGATTAAAATCAAAGATTTCTAAAAGATATTTACCGACTTGTTTAGCTCAATTAGCATCTGAATATGATCGAAACTAACTGGTGAGCACTTCGTTGCTGCAGAGACCTTCCTGTACCAGGACGGGAATTATCAGGAGTCCATTTTGCCATGGAATTTCTTCACGCGAACACCAAAAGCTTGCTTGATAGCAATCTTCAGGATGGTGAATACATTTCTGCAAAGGGTAAGAAAGTAGTAGTAATTGGTGGAGGAGACACTGGTACTGACTGCATAGGAACATCTGTTCGTCATGGCTGCAGTAGTATTGTAAATTTAGAGCTTCTTCCTGAGCCCCCACGGACAAGGGCTCCAGGCAACCCATGGCCACAGGTAATGAACACTTTTTGACACTGCGACTTTTCAATTTATGTGACCAGTTCTGAAAGGTTTCCTTTGTCGATGTCATGATTTCAGTTTTCATCCATATGTATATATATTTATATCCTTGTTAAGTACATTTGTACAGGAATAGTGTATATTTCAATAGATTTCTTATTCTTCAATTTTGTAATTTGCAGTGGCCTCGTATATTCCGTGTTGATTATGGTCATCAAGAAGCTGCTACCAAATTTGGAAAAGACCCAAGATCATACGAGGTTTTGACAAAGCGATTTGTGGGAGATGAGAATGGTGTCGTTCAAGGACTTGAAGTGGTACGTGTACGTTGGGAGAAGGATGCTTCTGGAAAGTTCCAATTCAAGGAAATAGAGGGTTCCGAGGAGATCATTGAAGCGGACCTTGTTTTTCTAGCCATGGGGTTCCTTGGCCCTGAGGCGGTCAGTATTCGAAACTTATGCCAATCTAACACTACTCTTTACGTTGATCCAGTTTTCCATTTACAAAAATGAAACATTTTATTGAAAAAAGAGAGTCCTTTTCAAATCCAGAACTGTTCAGTGATTAGTTGATTGCGAAAAATGTTGAGGGGTGTGCATAATTGATATGGGAGTTGTTGTTTCTGTGATTTCAGAACGTAGCAGAGAAGTTGGGCTTGGAGCGAGACAACCGGTCCAACTTCAAAGCAGAATATGGTCGTTTCTCAACCAGTGTGGAAGGAGTCTTTGCCGCTGGGGACTGTCGGCGTGGTCAGTCTCTGGTGGTTTGGGCAATATCCGAGGGCCGGCAAGCAGCTGCTCAGATTGACAGATACCTATCGAGAGAAGACAAAAGCGACGCAGTTAGCCCTGGAGGCCATGAAAAGGATCTTCTTAAGAGGCATCACGATTTTACCAAGAGGCAACAAGACAGCAGCAGCAGCAGCAGCAGCAAACACACAGTAATGACGTAAGTGAGCGACGTTGCATGAGAAGATTGTTGTAGTAATGATTCTCACGTGGAGTCCCTCCGGCCACCAAGCGAGAGTTTCTGTCTCGTTATATAGTGGAGGCCATGGGGATTTGTTGGAAGGCCTATGAGAGTCGAGGTTGAGAATATGGTGTGGGGCCCGTAAGGTATTAGATATTTATTTTTTGTTTATAGTTTTGCCCACCTTGTTGCTCCGGTTAAGCTTTTTGGGGTTTTACACTGAATAATGTACAGTTTTATTCCTTATTATTGATTTTGGAACACTATCACAGAAATTTCTTGATCTTCTAATATCACATAATGGAAATTTCTGGTATTCTTCCTCATGGCATAATTATTTGTTTGAACTTGTTTTATATACCTTTTATTTTTTTTATTTACACCCTTTTCTCGATATGTTCCTTTCGTTAGTTCCCGATGAAATTTTTATTTTATTTTTCTCTGGCTTCATCTCATGATTACTGTTACCTTTGTGTTCAACCTTTTATGTAGAATGTTCTTGGTTGTTCTGTCTTTTGAATACTTGAATTGGATTCACCATATTGTATAGCAGAATATAGGGTTCGTTTATGCAAATAGGTTGTATCAATGACAGGTAATCCTGCTGTTTATCATGTGATATTTGTATTTTGATTTATTAATTGATTCTTAAATTTAAAATTTATTATAAATTTATTTTTGGAAATTAATTTAGAGTAATTAATTTACTAAAATGTTATTTAAAAAATTAAAAAAATAAACAAGAATAAGTTTATTAATCATTTTGATATAAATTTATAATATTTTAAATATAAAAGTCAATATTATAATAATTAAAGCATACTATATAAATTAAATAAAACATCAAAATATAAAAATATATAAAAATATAATGTATAAAAAGTAATATTATCCCGTTTAAAATAACTTTAAAATTACTTTTGTACCAATTACTCGGAACTTTTGTACCAATTACTCGGGCTCCCAGTGCGCGTATAGGACGACTTTTCTGTAGCTCTCTATTGGAGAATCGAGCATTTCATCAATCATTTTCTTGAAGTTGAAGCAAATGACGAATTATTTTCGGTAGTGTCATAGAAAACAGGGATGATCATAAGGTTAAAAGCAAATGAAATCGACCTTGGCTTTATTGGAAAATAGCTTAGTCTCAGAAGAAACATTCAAATATTTGTTGCAGAAAAAAACGAACAATTTAACTAATCCAAAAAAAAAAAAGCTAACATTTTATTTTCACAAGAAAGTCGCAATGAATCTGAAAAATCAGAACAGTTACTTTCTTCGTGCTTACAGTCTTGTGCATATATTACTTCTTTTTTGTAGAAATTTGGTCTGAATTTAAGCATGTAAACTTCAAGCTCCATTTGCTTTTTCTAGCACGAAAGGAAGCTCCATTTGCGCCTCATGATGCTCCTCAAGAGGGAGGATTAGAAGCAGCCGCCCAACTGCAAAAATAAGCAGAAAATTGTGGAAAAAGAAATAAGAATTGCAGTCATTTTCTCATGCAACCTCAATACACCATCACAACCTCCAAGTCTGTTCTTGGCTTTTTCGCTTGAATTATCATCATCAGAATTCCTAAGGTTCATCATTTATGAGAACATTCAGCCATGAAATTGGAAATGTTTCCCCAATAGTTGGAGGAGCGATAAAATTTGCGGACCAAGCACACAAGCAGATACCAGAGAGAAAACTCAAGTCATGTCATGCACATTACTAATCAACAAGACTATACCATAGTGCACAGCATACATATCAAAGCTCACAACATACATATCAAAGCTTACCTACAAAGCATTTCTTTCATCACTAACTGTAAGATCGAAACAATGGGTTCAGAGCTGTACCGAATCCAATCCTAGAGTATCCGGCTTACAACTTACCAGTATAGCCTCTATCTCTCTATCTGAGACAGGGGTACGTCTAGGCTGAAGGGAAGCTTTCCCTCCCACAGCAGTATTTTGGGGTGGCGCTGGAACATCCGAAGTTAGAGTTGACTTCTGACGAGTGTCCTCACTCCTTGCTTGTTGAGTTTGTGAAGCTGAACCTACACATCAAAATTCACAAGACCCTTAAGTAAAAACTAACATAGTGGGTACAGAAAAACTAAAAGGCTAGCATTTTTCTTTCACTCTCTTCATTTTGGCAATGACCTCTCCCCCAAGAACACCACACTCAGCAATCATGAGAGGAGAGCAAAATCACAGTAGAGACAAACAAAGCAAGACAACAACCACCAAGAATTTGATTAGAACAAACTTCGCTCGTCAAGCTAGACGGCTAAAATTTTATCGAATTTTTCCCACCAGATCTCATATTTTCCATTATATATATAAGTTTCCAATTGTAATGTCTAAGGGGGAAGAGAATCATACACTAGCACTATCATCATGTGGAGAAGAACAAAACTACTTCTCCTCACATAGCTGTAAAATGTAATCCCATGTGTGAGATCCTACAACAATTAGACCGAACATAAAACTTTTTCCAATTAGGATCAACATGAATCCTTGACACTGAACAACCTGAAACCACATAAATGACTCCCATAAAAGACTAAACTTGTCTTAATTCCAAATTAATCAATTACTCAACCCAATTTCATCTTTTTCCGAACCCAATTCCCATAACCGATTCTCAAATTTCCGCATTTTACATCTGCCATTCATATTTCAAAATCCCCAAATTATTAAAATCAATCCAGAACACAGCTACAGTGCAATTCCATATAAAAATTGAGGAAAATCTTGAATGTAATGAGATTGAAAACGAAACAAAGAGCTTTAGACCTGAAGATGAGGTTTTTGGGTGTCTTTCTGGGAATTTAATGCGAGGAATTCTCTTCAAAACCTGACCTTCTCCACCCATTAATCTCTCTCTCTCTATCTACTTTCTCACAGCTGTATATTTGGAGAGAGAGAGAGAAAAGAATAAATATTCTTTCCACAACCTTTTATATTCTTTCTTCAATAATGTCTAGCTTTGGGCTTTAGAGCCCATCTCGTTAATCGAGCCTGGTTACAAAAGCCCATCAACATCTAATTCCACCATTCGGCCTTCTGTTCACCTAATACGACGCCGTCTTGAACATATAAAGCCCTTTACGTGGAGTTTTGGGCTTTAAAGCCCATCAACGTGTAAGTGCCACCCATGTGGCCTTCTCATTGCCTAACACGACACCGTTTCGTTCCCAACTTCTCTTCCTCTCCTAATTTTGGGGTTTAGGTTTCATTCTCTGTTTGCAGGGATTTTAAAAAAAAGGAAAAACGAAAATAGAGAAGAGAAATGGCGAGAAATCTGGGCCGTCTGTTTTCATCGATTTCCGATCTCTCGACACCGAATTTAATCCCCCCTTACGCCAGATCGGAGCCGCTGACTCGGTCAATCACCAACTCAGCGAGTCGACTCGTCTGCTCCTCCGCTCAGCAACCTCCGGAAAACATCAACAAGGAACAGAAAGAGAGCTTCGAGAAGGACCTGGAGAAGGAGAAGAAGGAAGTTAAGGAAGATGGAGGAGAAGACGACGACGACGATGATGGTGATGAGCTCGACCTGAACAAGGAGACCGGCGAGGTCGGTGGGCCCAGAGGACCCGAGCCCACCCGGTACGGGGACTGGGAACGAAACGGTCGGTGCTATGATTTTTGACTTTGAAAAATAAGAGTTATGTTTTTGTTGTATTTAATCACTATTAAAATTAAATATTAATTGTGGTTTTTATTCTCTATTATGCGGTGCTGTGACGATTTGATGAGGAAAACCGAAAATATTCCAATATTTGTTTTTTTTTTTTGGATCATTATTTGTAGACTTGTAGTATAGTATCATATCATTATAGCTGTTTTTTTTTTTTGGTTGTTAAATTGTAATTTGGGAACTTCCTAATCCAAATTTTGGAAGTAGTGCACTAGTACTACGTAGCAAAAAATAATATATATTTAGTTTGGTTTTGGTAATTTTTGTGGCTAAGCGATCATTTGCACTCAATAAGTCACTTATAAAAGAAATTTGGGTTTCTTTAGTTCTTTAAAAAGAAAAGCAGATGGTGCCCTCTTGGAACGACAAATTCAACTTGGAAAAAGAAAAGTTAAGAATGATTTCACTAGCTGATTTTTAAAATGTGCCTTTACCAAAAATACAAAAAGCATATTTCTAATTGCATTTGAGAATTATTGTTTGCCACGTACGTGATGAGATTTAGAGGAACTCATCCATTGCAAATGCAATCTTAAATATAGTTATTGTATTTTTCTATTAACTTTGTTTACAATATTAATTTCTGTCGTGATTTTCAACGGATTTGTCAACTTGGACTTTTCTAAGTTTATGGGCAGAACGAATCAGAGTATAAAGCTAATCAAGGCATGGTTAGAACTAACCTGGATTATAAGTCTCGAGTAGAAAATTTGGAGGAAGGAAGCAACAAGTGGTAGTGGGGGAAATACCCTCTTAAAAATAAATGTCTGAGCATTAGAGACAGCGATGGTTCAAGGGGAGAAACTGTGTGAATGAGTCACTATAGCGTGTGTTAAGATTTCAGGTCATAGAATTCATACTTCAAAGTCAGTTTTGAAGAACCAATTTTCTAATTATCTTGGTAATATAAGAATAAACGCAGCCATTATACACCCAGTTCATACTAATTAATTAATGCGACTTATTGTAACTACTTTTCAAATATTAGAATGAAGGTACTCATTATGATTAATTTATGTGTCGAACTGCGACTAATTGAGGCTTTTGAGTTTTTACTTGGTAACGGAAAGTTTAGGTTCAAATTGAATATTTATTTGTGTCTTCCACATGAATCCGTACCATTAATTACAAACATTTTGAACTAGTCTTACTAAGCTCGTGCATGCCCGACAATGCTTTTAGCCTTTCAGGGCTGTTTGCATGGAGTAATTTTTAAGTGAAAATGAATATTTCAATGTATTTTTATATTTGATATTATTTTAATACTTAGTAGAATAATTATATTGGGAATCAAATTTTAGATAGTATAATCATTTTAAAATTATCAAAACACGTGAGAACAAAAAAAATATAAATCATTACAAATTATTTTATTTTATGCTAATAAATTTTATTATTTTATAAATAATTTAATTTTATAAATATTTTTTAAATTTAATTTAAGTATATTCTTAAGCACAATTAAATATATTTATCTAATATTCTAAGAATCATATAAATAAGATTAATGTGCGTAACTATTTTGAATATCATATATTTATATCACAATCTTCAACATTCTCAAATAATCTAAAAATTTGGGTTACCTTTAACCAAACCAATCGGGCATTAAACTCTGGCTCCTTTCTCTACAATTTAATGGCATGTTCTGGCAGTATCTTATTGACCCATATTACCTATATTCTTGTCAACTGCCACTATTGCTTCACTCCCTTGTTTGATAAAATCCAAATCCTCAAATTTTCAGCTCACTCTTTAAGTAGTTAAACCAACCAAAGAATATCCATATCCAAATAAGTAGTTTTCACTGCGAGGGATCAAGACAAGTGCTTATCATCCATGTATATATATAGGATCGTTATATATATATATATAATAAAAAACGGAAGTAGACTCAATTAGATTGTGCTTTCTAAAACGTAATAAACATTTACCTTAGTTAATTACTACTTTTTTTTCTCCCTGAAAGAGAATTACTACCAATTTTTTTTTTGACGAAAATTTTACTACCAAATTTAACTCCAAGTATTTTGATTTTTTTTTTTCCTTTGAACTTCAAGTATTTTGCTTGTTTTTTATAAGTCCACCCTTTGATTGATTGACTTCAAGAAAACTTCTTCTTCTTCTTCTTCTTTTTTTATTTTTTTATTTTTTATTTTTTAAAATGTCTCCAAAAGTACCCATTACTGTGACTTCTTCAACTTGTATATATGCTTCCGAGTTTGTTTCATTTTTTTTTTCTCAACTTTCTCCAAATTTTTTTATGGTCTAGAAATTTAGGCCAACATCAGCATAAATAAAATATTAAAGTCAAACATCAACACTATATATTTGCTAGTGTTAAAAACAGAATTAGCAATCCATTCCTAGTGGTTATAGCAAATCAACTTCTCTTTCCCCAAAATGAACATCCTCAAACATTTTCCCTCACTTCTCGTCTTCATCTCTACTCTCTTCTCCTTCTCACACCTCACCTCAAGCTCAGAACTACCATGTCTCAAAGCGACTTGCACTATCAGCGAACCCGATATCCGGTTCCCATTCCGAATAGAAAACCGCCAAACAGAGGCATGTGGCTATCCAGGTTTTGATTTATCATGTGACGAGTCGGGCCAAACCATCCTCAAACTCCCTAGTTCGGGAAACTTCACTGTCCAAGGAATAGACTATGCCTCACAAGAAATATGGATAAACGATCCAAACAACTGCCTACCCTACCGAATAATCAACTCCCTTAACTTTTTAGGCTCTCCTTTCTACGGTGGTTACAATGAAGACTTCACATTCTTTAACTGCTCTTCCGATTATTTAAGGTACGGGTTGAATCCTATAGCTTGTCTTAGTGGTTCCACGCACACTGTTTTCGCCACGGCCTCGCCGAGGGTCGTCAAATTTTTATCACCAAGATGTCTTTCTGTTGGAACTTTTCGTGTTCCGGTTGAATGGCCGTTCTTCGAAGAAGTGTTGTCGTCGGACCTCAATGACCATCTTCGCCTCACGTGGGACGTTCCCACGTGCGGAAGGTGCGAGTCGCAGGGTGGCCGATGCGGGTTTAAGGCCAATTCTAGGCGAGAAATTGTCTGCTCAAATATTCCTGATCGAGGTATGTGTACCTTATCTTACGAATCATGTTGTGTTATTTGTTATTGTTTCTCTTGTTAGTCTTGGTTCTTTTAGTTTTGTTTCTTTAGTAAACAGGAGTTCTACTTTTAGGTTTGTGGTCTATATTGCTTAGGCTCTCAAATGGTGGACTAACCACTTTCATAAAACTTGGATTTGGATAGTGTCTCTTACTTCTTAAATAATAAATAGGTTTTAATGTTAACTTCTTCAAATTTTATCCACAAGCAGAAAAAAGGAAAAAAAAAAAAAAATGAAAGAAAGGGAATTATAAGGACGAGAAATTTTAATGGACATGCTATGTTTCTGAGTGGAAATTAATTGTACGTTTTTTTGTCAAGAAAATACCATGGATATTAGAAACGAACGAAAAGGAGAACATATAATATAAAATTAATGTATAGATTCTAAAGACATCATAGAGATTTAAGTAGCTAATAATAATAATGATGCCAAGACAACTTAGAAGCAGCCAGTAAATAAAAATTCAGGCTACGTACGACTAAGCTAAGGAACGGGACATTAAATGATAAATATACCTATAAATGTTAAAAATGAGCGTAGTTGTCGGCTGAGGTTGTCCAATCTGTTTAATATGGTCATTATAGAAAATGATAATCGTCGTATTTCAATCTTAGTCCGTCTAACTATCATTGGCAATGAGGTTGTCCAACTTTTCTATAACTCTGCTCACACATTAAAATACGAGGGATACATGTCATGCAAGTCTTGTTCCGATAATTATATGTAGATTTCACCAAGATGCGAGAATATATATTAATTGATTGAAAAATTACTAATGGTACCGTATAGAAATGTTTTATTACTTATTTATTCATTTTTTGTTGGTGAGGGAGTACTATATAGAAATGTTATTTTCAAAAACTCCATGGTTATATTTGATAGGAAAGAAAAAGGTGAGGAGAGAAAAATTTTGATAGAAGAGTGGAGAGAAATAAATATTTTGGTTATTTGGTAGAAGGAAAAAGAGAAGAAAAGAGAAAAGGAGATAGAAAAAAAATGATAGGACTCACTCAAATATTTTCTTCCTAAAAATATAGAGAAAAAGAGAAAGAAAATTTTTTTAATCATATTTTAAAGTGAATTTATCAAATTAATTTTGTATACTACTTTTAAAATTTTAATTAAAAAATAAAAATAATCATTTTATAATATACTAATTTTCTTTCCTTTTTATATACTAAACAACAATAAAAGAAGACACTTTCTTTTTTCTATGGTACATATTTTCTTTCCCTCTTTCTTATTTTCTTTCTTCTCTACCAAACATATACCAAACATAGTCTATGATAAGTATAAATACCTCAAAGAAAAAAATTATAAATAGTTAACAAAATAAACAAGGCACCTCATTATTTGTTCTTAATTTGTTGTAAGGGCATTAATTTTATCATTGGTTTGATGCCAAATAAACTCTTAATATGTGCAAGATTTGTTGCTTTAATCACAATTCAAAAATTGTCATTCCAATTATTAATGATAAGTGATTAAGACGTTGAGAGAAATAATTGTTGTTTGATTTGATTAAAGTTAATGCAGCTTATTGCAACGACTTTTTGGGCCATTTCTAACTCCATATTGTACTCTATTGGTGCCGTGTGGTTAGAAGGTGTGGTTTATATAAACTTGTGATTAGCAGCCCTTCGATATCAGCGTAGACCAAATATTATATTCTTTAAAGTGTAGGACCAATTATAATTTTATTTTTACCTTAATTTTTTTTTTTTCAAAATCTTTAACAATGGACCAATATAACGATTGAATATTGCTGCTTCAACTTAGGTGCGCTTTTTTTTCCGACTCGGCAATCATGGCTTGCCTATGGTTGACTTTTTCATTTTCGATGATTAGATCACTAATAAGCCCATCGAAAGGTTTGTCTGTGTCTACAATTGCAAGGTTTCACGTAAACCACGTTACAAATTCATGGACTCAATTATAATGAAATATACACAATCATCATGAAAAATTCTTAACTCGGCCTCAAAACATGGCATACTGGGAGAAAATGAATAAATAACCTTCACTTGCCACGTGTGTTAGAGTTCTTTATGTTATTATCTCCAAAATTCCCTTCCTTGATTTTAAGGATTAAGTTGGTTTGGACCATACTCCATAGGTGGTCCGTGGTTCGTAGAAAATGATGCACCATCTTCCCTTCACCACTAGGGGGGCACGGTGGTCCTAATCGAATGGGCCTCGTCTAGTCTCTACGGGCCCATATACCATAGTCTGTGTTAGTTTTGATAACTAATACCACTTTTAACATTACATGAATCAAAATTAATAATAGTATTTTATTCTTCACTAACTACCAGTCTACCACTTTCAATTTGGTTTTAAATTGATTTGGACGAGAGACAACGAACAAACAAACAATAATTTTTGTTCGAAACAAAAAAGTGGCACAAGTTAGAGCAAAGAAAATGACTGTTATAAATAAGGTAGGTTTTATTAGTGGTCCTGGTCTAATTTTTTTTTCTTGTTTATTTGAAAGCCAAATTTGTTATTGTTTTAGCTCAAAATTTTATTCTTTCTTATCAGGAATTCCCAGGTCTGCCCGATACGCAGTGGCCGTAGGAGTTGGTATACCGGCAATATTGTGCTTGGTGGGGCTACTATGTTTCATTTGCGGGAGGGTCAAGGCCCTTACAAGGAGAGGTGGGCCGATTCCCGAGTTCAATTCCACAGTGGCTCCACAGCCCAGAATCGTTTCGGGCCTTGATGGTCTTACACTTGAGTCATATCCGAAGATAGTATTGGGCGAAAGCCGGCGCTTGCCCAAGCCCGATGACAACACGTGCCCAATATGCTTGTCCGAGTACCGGCCCAAGGAGACTCTAAAGACCATACCGGAATGCCAACATTGCTTTCATTCAGATTGCATTGATGAATGGCTACTATTGAATGCTTCATGCCCCATTTGCCGAAAATCTCCTGAGCGGCCTAAACCGGAGCCAGAGGAAGTTTGATGTTTGATGAGATCAAAGGGTTCCATAATTTGTTGGGTCTTTTCTTTTTTTTTTTGCTGGAGAATTAAACAACATTTATTTGATCATTTTGTTACCACTCAATTTCTATATAAAACTGTCTTCGTTGGCAAATTTTTTGACATGTTCTCATTTTTACATGCAAGTGATTCAAGTGTCTTCCGGTGCCATGCAATTAGATAATTACCAAAGATTGATTTATGCAACAATATGTTTGAGTGTCCCCGTGAGATTAAGTCTTGTGTCTTGAAAATTTCGCATTAGCAAAGAAAAATAAAATTGTACAGCTTGATATTTGGAATTAGGTGATTGAACCTGAAATTGAAACTCGAGAACATAGGAATGTCCCGGTAAATGGGCTTTCAGCCAAATGACCCAGTTCTGGCTCTCAACGTGGGCCAACCTACGTGTTCTTAGAAAAACGCACGATAACGGCCCGGTTTTGAGTTATCTTGCAACAGCGCATATACAATTCTTGAGCTACCGGTACCATCAATAAAGTTCTTCGTGACACATTGATTGTAAAGCTCGAGTTATCAAATTTTTACGACGCTGACAATTGCCTCCTAAGAAAGCTCTTAAAAATCAATAACTTGTCATCAACTTCTCTGCATCGTTTGCCCAAGATAACCTCACTAATTATACCTTGTTCAATCGTTCTAGAGAAGGAGAAGGAGAAAATAGTCTTTATTATGAATCAATTGTTGGATTTAAAAACGATTTTCGCAGTGGAAGATTGATCCATTCAAAAATTTTCTCAAAATAATTGACTATATGAGTGCATAGTATTAATTCATAGCAAATTGGAACATACAAAGAGAATAGATCTAATACATCTTGTAGACTATTAACAGATCCTAATTTTAC
>JXTB01000041.1:1364351-1377595 GCA_002914805.1 Parasponia andersonii
TTTGCTACTCCAAGGAATTATTCATACACTTCATTGAGAAAAATATTCTTAGAGAGAGCTTTTAATTGTAAGACATAGAGCATGTTTGATTGCCATTGTGAGACTTAGAGAGCTTTAAGGCTTTCTAAGTACTTTGTTTGAGTGCATCTTGTTCTTCGAAAGGAAGAATAAGACATCTTCAGGAGGAGGCAGATTTGGATCAGTGAAGCGAGTTCATGTGTGAAAGATCAATAAGACAAGAGGAAACAAGATTAGTGGAGTAATTGTAACACATTGTGGTAATTGAGAAGAGAGAGTCTTTTATTGCATCAGTCAATTAGTGTTTGTAATTTTCATATTTTACTAATTTATTTAATCTCTAGACGTAACCCCGTGGAGTAAGAGAGGTCTGAACTATGTTAAAAATATATTGTGTTCATTCTTTATTTTCCTGTTCTTATTGTAACATATGCATTCGTTGTTGTAACAACTTTTTACACGTGTTACAATATAATTAATTAATTATTAAGTTAATCAATTAATTATTTATTTGGTAATACCTAAAACAAATCTTTCATATATATACTAGTTTGTTAAAAAGGACGAATGGAACGAGGTAAGTTGTATAGATAGAGTTAAATACTCCAAGCGTTATTAAATATTTATAGAATGGAAATGGGTCTTATTCGTCCTCCAAAATATTACGCAGCTTATCGTGTGACTAACTACGAGGTATGAAAATTACAAAAATAACTATTATTAATTAAATACAGTAATGGTCCTTGAATTATATTTATTGTATATCAGTTTTTCTTATTAAATTTTCAACTTACATAGTAATGGTCCATGAATTAAGCAATTATTATAGCACTGACCATTTTTTCACAAACTATAACTTTTTTAACAGAAAATAGTTATGGGCAAGCATATCATTGGATATTGTTTATTTTTATGAGTCAAAATCTTATTTTTAGCCATAATTACTAAACTGTCACTTTGTATATAAGACTTAATTCTGTTGAAAATTTAATAATTTGTAAAAAAAAAATTATCATTACTGCAATAATTACATAAGTTTTGACAATCTATATTGTAAGTTAAAAATTCAGAATCTCATTCTTGATCATATTTCTTAAACCTTGCTCTCTGTATGACTTCACTACAAGAAAACAAACCTATAGCGACGACATCTATAATGACGATATCATGTCATCATTATAGGATCCTCTATAGCGATGACATTTTTATATTGTCACTATAGTTTTGGTGAGCAAAGGTTGCATTATATTTCACGCCAAAATTTATACTATATACTCTATAGTGACGACAAATATCGTTGTTATAGGATTTACTTAGTAAATTTTAATTTTTTTTAAAAGTAAAAAGAACAAAAAATAAAAAATTAATATATTTAACCTATCATCACTATACATTTTATTTAATATATNTTTATCACTCTAAATTTAAAAAATTTAAAAAATTATTTTATTTTATCTATAAAGTCGTCGCTATAGATATCAAATGAAATTTTGAGCGGTAACATTTACCGCGCTCAATTTTAATATTTGAATGAAACAATGTTATTTGGGCTATAGCGATGACTTTACTATCTTTTGCGATGACAAATGTCATCGCTATAGATGCTATATAATAAAAACTCAAATGTTTTTCTTCCTTCTTCTATCCTCTCATTCATTCACTCACTCTCTTCGAATCCTATTCTTTCTCATCCTTTCTCTTCGATTTTTACTCTCTCTCTCACTCCTCATTTCTCACTAATATATACTTATATATATATATATATATTTGCATATCTAGTTTTTCTTTTCTTGTATGTATTTATATAAATATTTTGTTATAAATACTAATTGTTTACTTCTTTGATTAATTGTTTCTCAGGTTTGTGTTATTTTAGATTTCAAGTTTTGTTTTTCGTTAAAGAGGAAAGTTTCCCTAAATTATAATGTAGTTTACTTGATTTTTTAAATATATAGATTAATTAATGTTTTAGATATTTATATGAATATGTGGATTTTTTGTTATAATTTTGTAGAGCATTTATTGATTTGAGGGAGGTTGAATATACTTTTTGTGAAATATATATTTTAGTTTGTAAAATATATTAATAGTTTGATTTTAAAATATAGAATATGCTTGTTTAAGAATGTTAGTTTTAATTTTTGACTTTAATTTAGAGGTTTATTTTTTTTTATAGTTGTTTCTGGATTGATTTTAATTCTTATGTGTATAACTGTATTATCTTTTAAAAGTAATGATTTAATGTAGATTAATTAAACTAATTGTACTTTTTTTAAAAATCTGTGACGTTTGTTGTGGCTATAGGTAGTAATTTATATATATTTTTAAAAAAATTATGTATCTGTACCACCGATACATATATTTTTAAAATATATTTTTTGTATTTTTAAAATATATCGTCACTATAGACTGATTATTACATTACAACGACTTTATCGTTGCTATAGATCTATAGCGGTGACAATTTGATCTCCCTTTTTCTTGTAGTACTTATTGTTTAACAGTTTGTGATGAAAAGACTATTGCCGTAGTAATTATATAATTCAAGAACCGTTATTATGTAAGTTAAAAATTTAAGAAAAAAAAGTGATAGTACAGGTATAATTCAGGGGCGATTAGTGTCAATGGCCCAAATAACTAATTAACTAGGATGGTGAAGCAGTAATTAGAAGGATTATGTTTTCTCAGTGACACATCCAGTGAATTGGTAGAAATAAAGGGAGTTCTCCCTTTTTTGCAAGGATATTTTTAGCGCATATTCTTTACACCACTCACCTCGTGTCCGCCTGTTAGAATATCATTTCTTGTATTCTTATCGAATATAATTAATTATCTAATTAATTATATAAGGTGATTATGCGAAAAATTATAATATGGATGTTGTAACACTAAAAAGTAAAAACTAGACACATAATATTTTTACCTGGTTCAACTATGTCATGACCGAAAATCTAAGGCCATGACTTTTAGTAAATTTAAGTGAAAACAGTAATAAACAGAAATTCCCAAAATTTTTAGAAAAAGTCGAGTACTTAAAATTTAAGTTTTATTCCTCAAGAGTAAGTAAATTTTAATATTAGACCAACTCGATAAATTACAACATTATCTATTAATTTAAAATTTCAAGGCATTTTTAATTTTAAATTTTGAGACATGATAAATAATAAATTTTAGAAACTTTTTATTTAAATCATTTAGTTTAATGAAAGTGTTCAATTTAAGACCATAGGCCCATAATTAAAAAAAATTTCATAAAATCATTTCTATGTCTAAGTACTCGATTAAATATCGAAATCATCCTCATACATCCACTCAGTAAATATATTACGTATGGCTAAATAAATTTGACTTAGAAAAAAGAGAAAACGATACAGAGTATGAACTAACCAATAAAGAGGACTGGAACTGCAAGCATACACCAAACATGCTTGATAAGCCACACGAATATCTGTCACAGAATAATTTGACACCTGAAAGAGGAAGGAAGTAGGGGGGATGAGCACGTGATGCTCAGTAGAAAACTCAATTACCCTTTTGGGAAAAACCCTTTTTAGTAATTCTCAATACAACTGTATGGTTAGTAGTTCTGGAAAATATCTTAATAAATATGGAGCATTTGAGACATATATAGAAAATCTTTACAGAAAATCATGCTCAAATAAAAATCAGATATATATATATATATCCAGGTTAAAACAGATAGAAAATCATAATAAAACAAGCATAATGCACATTTGCATGATTGGTAATACCGGAAAGCATTTCTATAAATATCAAGTATTTAAACCATTTATAGAAAACATGCTAAGATCAAACCAGATATCCAGGTCAAAACATATAAAAGTCTCAATTTAAATAAGTATAATGCACATCACATAAATCAACACATCACATAAGTCCTCATCCTCTCATCAAAACTAGACCACTTATACTACATGTATTGAGTGCTCTCTGCCTGACATCTATCTCTGAAAAACCAGAGGGACACCTATGTGTCAAATCCTACCGAACCGGAGAGACACCGAATGCCTACGCCTACCGAATGGAGATAGTCAGAAAACAAATCCCGCGCGGGTTTACGGGCTCTCACCGAAGGCGAGTGTACTAGTCCGCCTACTACAATACCGTAATGCCTAAGACGACTCTCATGCCTGATCGTATGAAATGTGCAATATATATAAAGTCTCAAACAACCGTGCAGTGTTTTGACATGCTCTGATTTTTTAATTAAAATCCATTTTGTACTTTAAAATCCAAAGTATAATTTCCATGGTTTTACCAAATTCCAAGTATAAAAACTTGTACAAAAACATATTTAAAAATATCTAGAGCAGTCTACAATGTTTCACAAATTCATAGTTCATCAAAATAACTATTCAAATAATTTAATTTAATAAAATCACAAAATTTCATTTTTCAAGATAAATTCCAATTTAAATGAAAATAATAGAAAACAAGGAAATTGAATCCCCTACCTCGAAATAGTAATTATGCTGAGTTAACCATGCAGGAAATATCCTCAATTGATTACTGGGTTGTTCGGACAGTCGTTTTCGAGTCTCGTCTCGTTCACTTGAAAAGTTGACTTTTCAAACAGAGCCTCGGATTGAGAAACAGAGGTTACCACTGAATTCAGAACACCCAAAAATGTTGGTTTAGATATAAAGTTCGTTGAAAATGGGTCCCGGTACGGAACCGGCCCGTGGCACACAAAACGATACAATTCACGAGCTATTTTCTCAAATTTCGTGCTACTTCAGAAAATAGTGATATTTTATATCAAACTTCATATCCCGACCTCACTGAGTCCAAATTCGAAGTCAAAACTCAGTTTCGAGGTCCCAAACTCTAAATGGGCTGAAAATCCGAAAATTATAAAAATACCACATTTTGAAAATATTTAAAAAAATACCACATTTTCATCCCGACAATTAACGATCTTCCAGTTATCGTTTTAACACTTAAAAATCGTAAAATTTCATGTTTCAAATTCCTCTATCACGTGGTATAATTTTCTTGGAAAAAATAACTCAATTCTGAAATAATTACGAAAATACCACAAAATTTAAATATTAAAATATTGCTACAGTAGACAACTTCTCATTGGAGCCGAGTTAGAGGCTGAGAGTAGTCGAAAAATAAAGCTGGAGCCGAGACGAATCCAACGGTGGCGGTGGCGCGGTGATCGGACGTCGGACGGCGGCACGGCGGGCGAAAAACCGTTCCAGTGGCGAAATCTTCTGGCCACGATTTCTCCAGCGACAGGTGGCGGTTCACGGCAGCAGCACCCGGCACTGCTCGTCGGCGTCTCCCGGTCACGGCGGATAGGTGTGTCTAGCACGGCGGCGGACGGTGGAGGCTCAGATGAATAGTTTCCGTGGGTGGCTTCGGGAGGACCTCCGTGGAGAAGAAGAAGAAATGGGGGGTTTTTATGTAATTTTTCAAAACTGTAGCAGTGGGACACGTGGCACAATCTGATTCGACCGAAAAAATAAGTTTATGAAATTCCACTTTGGCCACAATTTTAAAAGATTGTTTCATTTTAGTCCCTCCTTAATTACACTTTTGTCCCCAATTTGAAATTTCTTTTTCACTTTTACCCCAAATGTATCTAGATATAATCTTGTCTAGATTCAACACTGAATTTTTTTTATTCTTATTTAATTAATCTAAAAAAAAATTACCAAAATGTCCTTGAAGTAAAATTACTTAACTACCCTTACAAAAATTTAGGATTTTACAAACTATCTCCCGATAGTCTATATTCATGGGCCCACGTCCAAAAAAAAAATAGACTTATTAATAAAGATCAACGTGAGTACAAACATTAATCAAATTTAAAAGACTTTCTCTTTTAAATATTGCATATGCAAGTACTCTTTCACTAATCGATCTAGTAAGTTTCTCTCGACTTGATGTGATTCCTTCTATTTGAACTCCCTTCAGAAAACTCGGAACCTGTCTTCACCCAAAGACTTATTGCATTTCTCCTAAAGCGCTCTTACTTTTCCCGAAATACTCTTATGACTAAGAATCCCTCTTACTTTCACAATTTAAAGCATAGACAGATTTAACAAAGTATTGCTCTAATGACAATCACAAACATACATATTACTAGATACACTTTAGGTTCTACCCTAGAGTTCTATTTATAGTGCTTGAAAGCTTCCAATATTCGGTAATTTGCAAGATAACTGTTAATGACAATAAATGATAATTGAAAGATAAAATAATTAGTCAAAATCGTAATTGATTGATCTGAAATTAAATATTGATTCTGTCCAACAATGTTACAATATCAACTCTGTCTAAATAATCATGTTGTAATATTCTTGGAAAGTTGCTAATTTGCTTCATGCAATTAAAAATCCGATTTTTCTTAAATTGATTAGCTAATCAACGTAATAAAATCATTCAAACACAATTAGGCAACTATTTTTACACACAACAAGATTGTTTCCTTAACCAATTTACATGAGCTGTCAAATATATTAAGTGAAATAATATCCAAGTATACACCTAATGAAATTAGAGTCTAATCGGACTAATTTGTATTTGATTGACTCAATCACATATTAATCAAATCTACATTAAAAACTACTTAAACAAGAAAAAATTATCAAAATTAATTTTCTTGTAATACAAATATTAACTATAAATAATTCTAATTAGATCTCAGTAATATTAAACACTAAATTAAGCACACGACAACTGTGGGCATATTCAAATATGTTAATAAAATCAAGACAAATATTCCGTTCGATTTTGCAACAGTGACGTTGCAAAATCTAAAATGACAATATAGATTTTGCCTATTCACTACCAAGCTAGCAGATTATTGCTTCCTAATACTTGCATCTAGGTACAAATTGTCACCACATCAGATCACATCTGCCAATGGTCATTTTATGCACATAGAAACTTATCCTTCTTGCCGCGAGTGTTACGTTTACGTACTCTAATCATGTTAAAAATAATGTTATTTAGTAATGGCATCGATAGTGGCCGAGCTTTAGTTATATGCATATTAATCCTTATTTTCAATGTTGAGATTTAAGGTTTCGGATCCTTTTTTTTCTTTTTATCAATTTTTCTTTAATTTTTTTTTTTTGATAATATAAGCAAGCTGCGAACTTTTAAAAAAAAATAATGATAAAATATTATCTAAAATGTCATAATACTAACTTTAATGAATTTCTCTTTATGATGTTTTATTTTTGGAGGTTCTATATAATAGTTTTACAGTCAATATTATCATGAAAGAAATTTTCATATTTATGAAAGTTACATAAAAATGCAAAACTAACAACTGATCTTCCTTCTAAAAAGATATAAAAATAACAAATTTTTTAGTATAAAAACCCATTAAACTAAGAACAACTTAATAAAGTCAACTATGAACTCAATTTTTTAGAGTAAAACCCCTTTAAAGTTTCCGAATTTTAGTTCGTTAGAAAAGTAATATATTTCTGTTAGTTTTTTAAGGTTAAATCCTCAATCTTTTATTTTTGGCTTTTAAGTTCTCATTTTTATATTTTTATTTCATATTAATCTCTTTTAATCTTTCTTGTCCAAAACTACTGTTAATTTGCACTTATTCAAAAGATGCTCATCTTGCATGAGTAAAATTGAAAACAGAGGAAAATTATTATTATTATTTTTTCAAAAAAAAAAAGAATAGAGTTATTGTTTTCGTTCAAAACAAAAGTAAAAAATTAGAAAATTTTATATAGTTCTAATATGTATTTATTTTAATCTAAGTATTTATATATCTAGAAGAGAGGTATATAAATAGTTGGACTAATTAGATCCATATTAGTACCATATAAAACTTTGACAATATATATCCTATAAAATTGGAACAACATAATATAAAATTGGCAACATATATATGTCCTATAAAATTAACAATATAATAATTAGATCCAACTTTTTTTAAATAATAATTTCCATTAGAGTCCAAAGTTACCCCTGTTGAGACGAGCATGTTTTAATCAAGTACTAATTAACATCAATATTGGACATAAGAGATTAATAGAGATTAATGTGAAACAATATAGACTATTAAAAAAGCTAATGGAAATATTTTTTTTTTATTAAAACAAATATTAAAGAATTTTAGGAGATTTTGTTCTAAAAAATTAAATTCAAAATTATTTTTACTAAATTATTTTGAATTCAAATTTATTTAATAAAAAGCCTAAAAAATAAATGTGGTAAAATATAAGGGAACAAGACATGATAATTCGCTTTTGTATCATACACGCAGAAAATATTTGAATGGAATCATTGAATTTAGGGGCTGTATTTGAGCTACCAATTCTAGGCTGAAAGGTAAGATCCTATACCAAGCTATAGCTGACAATCTTATAAATCAAATTTTGATTTAACATTGTGTGCCAAAAAAAAAAAAAGAAATTTATCTTTCCAATTGCAATGGCAGAAGTTGGAATGGTCTTTGCCCCTTTGCCTATAAGGTAATCATGAAGAATACGTGTCATCACCAATATCACTCATTCAGATATAAATCCCAAAATTTGAATGAATATCCCACAAGCAGGCAATAAGCATATAAGCCCCATTTTGAAAACATGATATCCGTACTCAAGTATCTGTGTAGAAGACACAGATTGTGTAAAATCTATGAAGTTATAAGAGCAAATTGGACATTTTAAGAGTAATGACAAAGTTATAAATATTAAATTTTCGATTAAAATAATAAAATATTTGAAATATTATAATATTTTGTAACAGTACCCAAATTTTTTTAAAAAAAACTCCTCAGAAGTTCTAATTTCCAGCAAATAAGAGCTTAAGGGAGAGAGAAAAAGAGATAAAACGTCGGATTTGCCGTTGCCTACAGCTGCTGCACCGCCATCCGTCTCGGCCGACGTACTAGTCCACATCGAAGGGCTTTCGAGAACGAATCTAACGCCACCAGTCCCGTCTCGTTTCGACGTCGGGCGAAGGTGTAGTAGTCCCATAAAAATTCCACATCTTGCGAGGTTTTCCGGCCACCCGAGTGCCGTCTGCCCACCGTTTTTGACACCTCCAGCAAGTGAAGCTCCATATCGCCATCTCCGATCAATTCCAAGTGGTTTCACACAGAAATTCATCTCTGGTAAGTTTTTACCATTTTTACTGTTTTTATTAACTATGTAAAAAGTGATATTCACGTAATTATTTTGATTAGATGATTTTTTTACTCGAGGTAAATACATGAGGTGAAAGAGGGTTAAAAATTATGAATAATTACAGTTGGTAAAAATAAAAAAGGTAACAGTAATGCAGTAAATAGTAATTAGAAAAAAAACTACATTTTTATAATTATTTTCAAAAAGTGGTATTTATGTAATTCTCAAATTTTGGGGCTTAATTAATGCTAGGGACCTCGAAATTGAATTCTGATTTCGAATTTGGACTCAATAAGGTCAAGACATGAGTTTTGATATAAAATATCACTATGTCTCATTGTGAAACGAAAATTGAAATTTCGTTGCACAAATTGCACCGTTTTGCATGCCACGGGACGGTCCCGCACCGGGACCCCTTTTTGACAAAGTATATATCTGATCTTGCATTTTTGGGTGCTCTAAATTTAGTGGTGATCTTTATTTCTGTATTTGAAGCTTCGGTGGAAAAGTTACTTTTTCAAGTGGACTTATTAAGAACTAGAAATTGTCGTTTAAGCACCTGAGTGACTAGTCGAGGATATTTCGAGCGTCATTGACTTGGTATTACTACCATATCAAGGTAGGTGTTCGATTACCTAATTTTTATATTTGTTTTGGATAAAATTTATTTATGAAAAATTGTGATTTTACGATGGTCAAAAGAAAATATTGTTAATTGTTGGGTTATACTGGGATTGGATTGCATAAATTATTTTATATATTTTTTCATACTAGTTTTGGGGTAAAACAACGATGTACTGCCCATGTTACAATAAATCCTAGAATAATGCCAAGTTGGATTTTTAAAGCATTATTTGATTATTGGATGCATGGTAGCTGTGAACTGTTACATGTTGTACATACCATAGGATCACACACTTGAATTCCATTATAGCATCGCGGTATTTTTTGGTCGCTGACGAGTTGCTGCAGCACTAGGTGAGAGACCTAGGTCCCTGTGCAGGTTTTATCTGATACGCCTAAGGGCAGTGCCAGGATGCTGGGTACCCCTACTATAGAGGTATTACAGGGCCGTGATGGTAGGATGAAAACCTACTTATATCCTTATTGATATATGATATGTACAACAATATAGTTTTGATTTTGGTTTTGAATATGTGACTATTCAGGATACCAATAGATTTATAAATTTGATTTATACATAGATTTAAATGAACTAAACATGTAAATTTGAAAAATTATATAAATCTAAAAGGTAATTAAATTCCTACTGAGCATTTGAATGCTCATCCCTTACTTTTCCCCTTTCAGGCAGTACTCGGTGTGACTTTGGAAACTTGGGAGCAGATGATTGAGAAGCTGGTTACCGTATAGGAAATTGGTAACTATGTAAATAATAATGCTATTATTTATTTTGACTTATATTAAATATTAATGGGCCCATTTCACGGACTTTGTCTGTATAACTAGTGTGTTGGATTGTGAGACTACTGATAATGATACTTGGTTTGTTTTAATAAATTTCATTTACAATCTAAGTTTAATGGTAATCACAAAACTGTGAGAATTTTTCNCTCTTAGATGAACATTTTATTCCGAAAGTTTCGGATTTTGGGTTAGCAAGATTATGCCCATTGGAAAATAACAGTGTGTCCTTAACTGCAGCAAGAGGAACCATGGGATACATAGCTCCAGAATTATTTTACAAGAACATTGGAGGAGTTTCTAATAAAGCTGATGTGTATAGTTTTGGAATGTTATTGATGGAAATGGCAAGTGGAAGAAAGAATTTGAATGTCATTTCAGGAAATACAAGCCAAATTTATTTTCCTTCATGGGTGCATGATCAATTTAGTAAAGGAAAGAATGTGGTAGAAGTAGAAGAAATTGATGAGGGGGATTCAAAAACTACAAAGAAGATGATGATAGTAGCACTATGGTGTATACAGTTGAAGCCGAGTGATCGCCCTTCAATAAACAAAGTCATAGAAATGCTTGAAGGAGATGTTGAATGTCTACCAATGCCTCCAAAGCCTTCCCTGTATCCACTAGAGAAGCCCATGGAGCATGCCCAGGTGACATCAGATATCATTGAGTCCGAAGAGATATGTTTGATCCTAAATGCAAATGAAGAAATTTGATAAGTAGTCAGAGTTTGGAATTTATGAGTCATTTCTATTTTTCTTTTTTGTTGTTCAGAGATTTGGAATTAATACTTGATCTTTGTTTGTTTATTTTGAAGTTTAAACCTTATTTTTAACGTTCCCGATGCCAAATAGTTACCATAGATTGATCTATGCAACAACTAGCCAGATGATATATGTTGGGTTAATGGCACTATTGGTTCCTAACTTATTAATATTTTGGTACATTGGTTCTCAATCTTTTTATTTTTGGTGGCATTTAAGTACTAAATGTTTCTCTTTTTAGTACTATTAGTCCTTTTGGCATATTCCATCAAAGATTCTATTAAAATTCATCTGAATGAGAGAAATTTTGTGCCATTGATCTCGACTTTTCAATTGTTTGACAATTTGGTCTCTAGTTTTTTGTACTCATATTTTTGATTAACGATTAACAATATTGCATCTGTCCATATTTCAAAAAATTAATTTTAACGGAATCTTAGATGAAATATGTCAAAAAGATCAGTGGTGCCGAAAAGAGAAACGTTTAAGACTTAAATAAGAGCCACTTGAACAAGACTAGTTTGTAATAGAATCCACGTAATCAATGTTAGGGTGGCAAATAACGTTACGACACGATAACACGATTCGAAAACGATATGAAGTCAGTGAGTTTGGGTTTGCTTAAATAAGTACGAGTTAAAACAGGTTAAACTCGATTAAATACGATTAAATAACATGTCATAAGTAGATTAACCTGTTAAATCCGAAATTGACCCGTATAACATGATAAAACTTTTTGAGATTTTGTATTATCTTACGTGTATCAAGAATTAAAACTTTCCTTTATATTTTATGTACTAAAATTTGATAGTTTTATTTTGATTTTAAACTTTAGATTGTGTGTTATATTTATTTGATTCATTTTAGCTGATTAGTTATATTTGAAATGTAAAATAAATCAATAAATTTTATCAAGTTATATTGGAAATATGAAATAAGTTAACATGTTAAACTTAATAGGTTAATATGTTATGTCAAGTTGAACCAAATACAATATATTTAACATTAACATGTTAGATTGAGTTAAATTAACGGGCTAATAGTACATAGATTAACAAGCCGTATTATGTTAGACACAATTTGCATACAACTTATTTAGATAACGAGTTAAATATGTCGTTAATATGTTAATCTGTTTATTTAGTGTGTCGGGCGTGGGTTTATAAATCATGACACTGATAATAAACGTATCAAATTTAGATTTGATAATTATTAGTTATACATATGTCTCGATACAATACGAATATTATACGACAATATGAATTGTCATACCATCATTGTACACCAGTATTATTGATTGATATTTCATACACGAAATATCGGTCTTGGAAGTCCAAAAAAAAAAAAAAACATTCATTTATTAAAATAAAGGGTAAAAGCAGTCATTTCCCTAAGGGCCCATTGACAATTTCCCTTTTAACAATGATTCCGTTTCTTTTTCAAATTTTAGTGTAAGGGCAACGCCTGAACGTGGACGACTCTACAAAAATGGGTGGAAGAAATGGCACCTAAATGAGAACCATATATAGGTGATGGAACCTGCAATTGAAGCTTGACTTAATAATTGTGTGTCATTTACTTTGACTTAGACATTTCAAAGAACAATTAATGGAGCCTGCTAGTCACCGAAGTAACATTTATATCTTCTCAGAAGTAGCGAGGACAACTTAAATTTCATCCAAAGACAAAAATGCCAAATAACACATTTAAATATCCAATTAGACGTGATTGCGTACCCAACAAAGCCAAATAATCAACGCATGGCCAGTCCACTCAACTAGTTGGCGCCTAGTAGTAATAATATTAATACCTGCCCAAGTCTATACGCGAGCCCGTCTCTGTCTTTCACCTCGAGTCCAATTCATTCAGTTTAATTTTCCGTGTTTATCTTTTTCTACGTTTT
>JXTB01000041.1:1384792-1402816 GCA_002914805.1 Parasponia andersonii
TTCTCTCTCCCACAAAATGGAAAGAAGAAGAAAGATCTCTATTTCTCCACTAACAATGTTGTTCGTACCTTTTCTTGCAAATTTTCTCCTATTTCTTGGAGCTAGTAACGCACAATACGAATGTTCCCCTTCTTCTTGTGGCAATGTCCTCAACATCACTAGTCCTTTCCGACTCAAAAGCGATCCAAGAAACTGTGGCGATTCGAGGTACGAGCTCTCTTGCGAGAACAACTTCACGGTGTTCTATTTGGATTCTACCAAGTTTTTTGTCCAGGCAATCAATTACGAAAATCACACGATCCGAATTGCGGATTCTAATGTTCGTAAGGATAATTGCTCCTCCATTCCTAATTATGCTTTAGATAGCTATTTTTTCAGCTCCGTATATGGTTCTTGGAGTAGGAACAAAATATTTGAGGTCACTCCCACACTTGTAAAGACCATAGTTTTCTTGACATGTGAGAATCCAGTAAATTCCCCTGTTTACGTAAACGCTGCTCCTTGTGTTAATGTGGATGTTTTTGCCTCTAACTTGGACAAATCTATGTTGTCGTGGTCGAAACCCGAAGGACGTGCTTCTTCTTATTACTATGTGGTCAATGGTGGATTAGAGGTATCTGATTTGAAGAACTCTTGCCGTGTAGAGCGAACGACTCTCATATCGAGCAAGAAGAATGATACTTCTTATATGGATATTCACAATGAGCTTGCGTTTGGGTTTGAGCTTCAATGGTTGCCAATTCGACTCCCGGCACATGATGAAAAATTCCAATTTAATTGCAAAATGGGTAACTCAAACAAGGTTCTTTGTGATACTGTTATACGTAAGTACTTCTTCTTTTTTCTAAAAAATATGTGTATTTTTCTCCTAAGGTCATCATGAGCATTATTTTCCCAATAATATCTACTTAATTTGCGCTATCTTTTAATCAAAATATATAAATATATATATATATATTTGCACTCTGTTTTAAACATTTTCATGGTCCAAATTTCCATGACTAATTAATGTCATTGTTATATATTAATTTCTTGGGTGATACAGGCCTCCCGATAATTCAAAAAGTGCTATACGGTAAGAAATATTTCTTTTTTGCGCTTAATTATTTTAGTCATAATAATCTTTTTCTTTTCTTTTTTAAGAAATGTGAAATGCCAATACGTAATTCATCCATTCGGAATAGAGAGTAGCTCATGCACTAACTAATTCTATTATTATTATGTAAAAAAAGAGGAGTTTGGTTACTTCTTTTATATAGGAGATAAGTTTGGATGAATTGTTAACTTCGTTTAATTTCTTCTCGTTTAAGAGTTTATATACATTTACCTTAATAAGTATATTATATCCCAGTTAGAGAGAAAAAAAATGTGAAATGCCATTAGTGGAGCCAATATGTAGATAGGGGCACTAATTAACTGAACAATTGCTCAAGTTGCAAAATAAATAAATGATCTTTCAAAAATAAATAAATAAATGAATAAACCATATGCTCCATCCGGTGAATAAAGGTTTTTGTTTTATTCGTAAACAGAAGAAAATAAAATAAGAAACCGTCCAAAGTTAGATTACCTGGAATAAAATTTCTAGGAATTTTTTTTTTCATACTATTTTAATCCCCTCTCTTTCACCGACTCATTTGTTTCTTGCGCAGCTTTCATCGGCTGTATTGTCGTTTGTATTGGTAAGAACTATAATATCTATCGTAATAATATTGTGCCACTACAGAGAATTTCCACCATATATAAATTCACCAAATTGTGTGAAACTAATTCTTGTACATGACTTTTACTTTCGTGCAGGTTTCAGTGTCGTAAAATGCACATTGGGAGCTCCATTTGTTTGTGCATTTTTAATCTGTAAATGGAGAAGGCGTCATTTATCAACATATAGCTCCATTGAAGAGTTCCTTCATGATCATAATAAGCTTATGCCTATAAGATACTCATACAAACAGATTAAGAAGATGACACAAAACTTCAAGAATAAATTAGGTGAAGGAGGCTATGGCTCAGTGTACAAAGGTAAACTTCGAAGTGACCGTCTTGTAGCAATTAAGATATTGACCGAATCCAAGGGTAACGGGCAAGACCTCATCAATGAGATTGCCACAATTGGAAGGATTCACCATTTTAATGTGGTGCAATTAATTGGTTTTTGTGTCGAGGGATCAAAGCATGCTCTTGTATATGAGTTCATGCCTAATGGATCTCTTGATAAATACATCTTTTCCGAAGAAGGAATGAATTCCTTAAGTGGCAAGCAAATATTGGAAATTGCAATTGGAGTGGCACGTGGTATCGATTATCTTCATCAAGGATGTTGCATACAAATTTTACATTTTGATATTAAACCTCACAACATTCTTCTAGATGAAAATTTTGTTCCAAAAGTTTCCGATTTCGGGTTAGCAAGACTATGTCCATTGGAGAAGAACACATTGACCATAACAGCAGCAAGAGGAACTCTAGGATACATAGCACCAGAATTGTTTTATAAAAACATTGGAGGAGTTTCTTATAAGGCCGATGTGTATAGCTTTGGCATGTTACTTATGGAAATGGCAGGTAGAAGAAAGAATGTAAATTCAGCAGCAGAGAACTCAAGCCAAGTTCACTTCCCTTCATGGGTGTCTAGCCAATTCAGTGCAGGAATTGACATTGATTTGGGAGTTTCGACAGAAGAGGAATCGGAAATAATAAAGAAGATGATGATAGTAGCATTATGGTGTATACAGTTCAAGCCTTTTGACCGCCCCCCAATGAGCAAAGTAGTAGAGATGCTTGAAGCAGAAATTGAGTGCTTAGAAATGCCTCCAAGTAAATTCTCCTTCTATCCACACGAGGAGCCAGTAAAGGATATTGGAGAGTACAGTTCAGGCTCAACATGGTCATACTCACAATCAAGTGACGACTGCGATTCAACACCTATACCAGTTACAGTCAAATCTCAGACTGAACAGACAACATTCTAGCTGCTCGGTTTTGGAATGTACAGGGGTATAAACTATAATCGCGAATCAGTTAGTGCAGTTACTCTTCTCAAAATCGGCATATATTTATTTGTCTATGTTTTTGTTGTGCAATTGATTTTTTATTCTTGTGGTCAAACTCTGTGAATTTGGGGCTCAACAAGAAATTTGCTGTACTTTTTAAGATGATGGCTTTATTACAAGGTGCAAGGTTAAGCTTCACAATTATTTGTAACAGATGTGCTTACCCTGATCTGAATAATGTACTTAATGAAGATCTTGAATTTCCCTTTAAACAAAGATGTGATTCTGGTCTCATGCATAAGAAAGTACAAACTATTTTCGGTTCCATCGGAGATACTAGATGAGGAACCAACCAAGCTTCTTTTCAGTTGGTCGACACCAAATTGCTTAACATGTGAACAGAAGGCAACAGATGTAGATTGAGGCTGAACAGGACCAAATGAGTAATTGAGTGCTTGGAAACCCAAAAATCTCGAGAAGGTATATAGTCTTCGTTGTTAATAACAGTACCAAGGATTGGCATTTACATATTGCATAATTGCTGTTTTTCTCTTTCAGGTGCAATAAGGAGAGACTTGATTTTGGATAAGTTGAATAAATCTGAATAATTATCCTTTTCCCTTACTCTAGTTGCAGTTGCTCTGTACTATGTCAACCAGAAGAATAAAATAGATGAAGAAAGCAAAGTTTAAGACTGATTTTTTTTTTTCCAGATTATGGAGCCCCAAAGGTACTCCTATAATGATATTAATAGGATCACATATTGATTCAACTATGAGAATTCGAACATCTTAAACCAACATAAACACAGCAGGAAAACGATTCAAGAAGATTGCAAACAGAGAAGAACACAGCATTTACTTGGTTCAGCTTTGGCAGCGTACCAAAGCCTGCTTCCAAGGCAGGGATGAGATCCCTTAGTCAAATCCACAATAATGCTGGATCACACACAATCTCACAGAAATAATACAAGGAAATACAATCAGAGGATCTCTCAGTTTCCAGGCAATTTTCTCAGGAAACTAACACTCCCAGTACCCCTTTACAAACCCAGAATTCTTTCTCTTGCTGGCATATACAAGACAAAGTAATAGCTCTATTCATCTCCGGCTAGCTGAGATTACAGACTCTTATATTACGCATCAGTAAACAAGTAACTAGAGAATATAGGTGAATGACATGTGGCAGAGTTAGTATTAAGATGACTTGAGAAGCTGCAGTCCTCCTAACCACCCTAGCTAACTTGAACAAAAATAAATAACTACTATTATGACCAATTAGAGACAGTCATTCTCAACATCAGCGATAATATGGACCAAGGTGCTTATGGAACTGTGTACAGAGGATATGTATCCAATGAAATACTTGTAGCTATAAAAATCCTTATTGTAATCGTTATTATAAGAGGAACGAATACATAAGGATTTTTTTTTAATTATCTATCGATAGAAAAATTCATTTTGACATCAGATTTTAATGTGCTAGTTGCAAAATTAGTTACGTTGGAACGAATTCTAATATGAATTAAAACCGTCGTATTGAAATCTAGCAGTCAAATTTAATGCCCTACTTATAGAGAATAAAAAAAAAAATCTCTATTGTACTAGCTCCCAACTCCTTCAGATTTCTTTATTTTACATTTGGCGAATGACCTATGTTAGAATTAGTCTTGTATCTAGCAGTTCACACAATATAACTCTTTGGAATTAGGCCAAAACAGAGAATTATTACTTAGAGGATACTATATCTAAGCAATATATATGTCATGATTGTGTTGATCAATTTTTCTTGATTATACTGTTGTCTTTTTTGCATGTAAAACCAAGAAATTTGTGGTTATTGCTGAGCTTTTGTTGGAGCATTGATATGTTTGACTTCAAAGGATTGTTATCCAGGAACTTTATGAGACACAAATGTTTTATCCGCAGATGTAATGCAACTGTTCTCACACTACTACTTGTTGTGGCTTATCATGCTTACAACTCTAATAAGAAGGAAAAAGAGAATCAATTGAGAATAGAGAGACTTTTCTTTCGGGAAAAAAAAAAAAAAAAAAGAGAATAGAGAGATTTGAGATTTCTAGAGGATTACAAGGCTCTAAAGCCAAGCAAAGATTCATATGTTGATATTAAGCATATGACAAATTAATTCAAGGACAAACTAGGTGAAGGAGCCCAAGGAGCAATTTTTCAAGGAAAGCTCTCTACTATTGTGATTGTTGCTGTAAGAACACTCAATAGTTTGAAGGGAAATGAGGAAGAGATTATAAAGGAAGTTGGAACAATTCGTTGAATTCACCATATCAATGTGATTCTTGGTTGATTATTGAGCTTTTACCAAATGGTTGAGTACAATAGTATCTATCTTCACCACACTAACAATTTTCTTACTTGGAAGAATATAGAAGATATTACTTTAGGCATAGCCAAAGGAATTGTATATCTGCACCAAGCGTATCTGATCAGTGAATCCTCCATTTTGATATTTAGCCTCATAATATTTTGTTGAACCACGACTTTTCTCCAAAATTTCTGATTTTAGTTTGTCCATGTTGTTGCCCACGTGAATAGCACACGTATGAGCTTAAAATATGAATTGCCTTAATGAGCTCAAGCTCATCACTTCAAGAGCTCAGTAGCAAAATATGAGCTCAAGTAAACCTTTTACTGAGCTCAATTCAGCTCATCTTCTCCCTTTATAAAGGGCACCCATCGAACAAAAAATTCCTTGTCATTTCTTCCGTCTTCTAGAATCTGTAAGCTCCACCTAGCATATGAGAACTGAATCAACATTGTTTTTGCTAAATCCTTGATGCTTGTATGCTGTTTGGTTTAAATCTGATTTTCATGCTTGAACTATGTACTAATCTTCCTCTTACTACTCTTTGCTCTATGACCCCATTAATGAGTCTCCATTTTGAGCTTGATCCCAACATACAGCTTCTTCCCTTACTTATATTGTTGTGTCCCTGAGCCGAGCTTGAATTTTCCACTTTCTGCCTTTGGTATAGAACCCGACACTTGAGAAAAAACTTTCAAATATTCAGCACTAAAACATAATGCAGCTTTTATTTTCTTTCGCATGTCCTAACTCGTATTTAAAATCCACCCACACAACACTCCTATCCTCCCCAAGTAAGACTTGAGATATCCCCACCGGAGAGGTTTTGAGATATCTGTATGGAACTGAATCCGAACAAACTTCCCCAGACAAAGCCCATCCTCATCCGTTTCAGCATCCAAACACACCCCCTGCTCTCCTATCAACTCACCAGTCTCCCTAGTCTGCACATATATATATATGGGAGATATGCAGTTGAATCCAGAAACTGGTCATGGAGTAATCATTCTACCCACCCAGTATCTGTAAAATCGTCAATTGGTTTGAGAACTATAAGACACTTATTAAAATTCCACGGTTCATTCGCTAAAACTTTGTCTCTGTCCACCACATCTTCAAACGATAAAAGAAAGGTAAAATGGCCTATTTCTTTGATAGACATTAATCCAAACTCAGGGTGCCAAAGTTCCATCATAGTCTCCTTAAAAACATTCTCATTAAAAGGCTTGTTGCTAATTAGAAGCTTACCAATCCGCCCCTTCTGAGCTTCCTTGTGCCCCTTAACCACCAAAAGATCCAGAGATACCAATCACCTCATTTTCGTCTTCTGTATGAGAAAAAGACAACTCCACTTGCCTACGATACCCTCCATGGCTAAACACACTGGAAACTCAAAATGACAGGAAACAAAAACCAGAACAACCAAACGAAATCACGCATCATTCACTCCTCCAAAGGTGAGACCCACCTCTCAGACTTGCCAAAGACCAAAACCAATCTAACTAGTTACAAAAATTCTCAGTTCATTTTAATCATATTTTAATTGGATATCCATTATTTGAAGGTAGGTATGAACTGGATTTGGCCGGTTTGATTTTTAATACCTCAATAGCTAATTTATTGGTGTTGTCTAAAATTATATGAAGACAAGTGGACTATGCTTTTTTTTTTAATAATATACTATGCTTTATTGTTAAAAAGATTATCCTTATCTAGCTATAGAACCTCCATAAATGAGAATCTATTCATTCTTTATTTTAATATGTGAACTTATTATTTGGAACGTGTTCAATCAAAGTTAGGAATGGGAATACTTGGCTGTTCAATCGGTTAAATGTGAAATTACACAAATCACGTGACTTATACTATTCCACAAAATCACGGAATCATGTGTCGTGTACAATTTCTTGGTATCACAACCACAGCAGGGTATTCTTTAATTTACAGTTTTGCCACTACTTTTACCTGTCCCGGGGCCAACGATATATTTTACGTTAGCCGTTTAGGCGTGAGTCAAGTATGGCAATTTAACCCGAAATTTCGTTCAATCTGTGGATACTCGACCTTTAGGGGGCGGATTATATCCAGATATTCGGATGTATGGGTTGGGTTCAAGTTTAAAAGACTATATCCGTAGCAGGTTCGGGATGAGTTCGTAGTTTAGATATACCCGTCTTTGAAACTAACCCGATTATATATTTATATGTTATTTTTAAAAATATAATATGTATATAAGTGTATATGTGTATATATATATATGTAAATATAATCAATATATGTTAAAAAATATTAAAGTCCACTCCTCGATACTTAAGAAAGCTCAATCTATTCTCCTAAACTTAATTCTAATCTGGTACAAATCAACCAAACAATTTGTAGTCTGTAGAAGAAAAAAAAACTTAAATTAAGTGACCTTTATTTTTATTAACAGCTGCCGCCTACCAGCCTCTTTGTGTAGTCTCCACAGTTCATTCTTCTCTTCATATTGACTCTATACGCCGTTACTTACTAGCTTTAATCTTGAGGTTTTTTTTTATAACTTTATTTTTTTTGATAATTATGGTATTCTCATCTCATTCATTTAACTATTGATCAAGATTATGTATTTCTATATTAATCTTAGTTGATATATTTTTTTTCGTTCATTCCTAGTTGATATAATTTTTTCAAAGAAAAAAAACTGAAAGTATTAGCTATTTAGCTTTGTTTTACTATTTGATATAATTTTTTTTCTTCTTAATTCTTAATTCCTAGTTAATAATTTTTTTTATTATGTTTGTTTTATTAATTTTCAAAACCGAAGTGGTATTTTTTTATATTTAAAAATTTTGATTTTTTTATATATAGTTTATTATTATTGATATTTCACGTAATGTTTGTATATATATATATATATATATATAATTCTATCAAATGTTTTTTTCTTTTTTGATAAATATAAATCACTTGGTAATTTGTTCCATGTAGTATTATTTTTTCTTTCCCAATGTAGGCAAATATTTCTTATTGTCTTTTAATTGCCATAGATTGTCTATATCAAATCCTTCTATAATGATCTGACACTACATACTTTTTAAATTTCCAATAGATCCTGTAATGATTTATAAGTTTGGTTTTTGAACATATTCGTGAAATGTACATATTTTGATATGGAAATACTTTCTGCAACAGTATTTTACTTATAATTCTCTTTATTTCAGGTAGACATTATGGCACCTCATCTATTGGTCTTGAAATAAATGTTAAATTTTTCAAAGTGTTTTTTGTTTGAAAATCTATAAAATGTTTTACTTGTCTTTTCTTTTACATTTGTTTTCTCTATAAGACAAAATCGTACAAGAGAAAACTCCATTATTATTTTTTTTTTTACTTAAATATCTCATTTTCATTGCAAGTGGGATTATAAGTTTGAATACGAAGACAAATTACAAGTGGGACTATAATTAAAATATGCTTATTCATTTTGTATGAATTTGTATTTCTTGTAGAAACTATGAGTAGTGGTAGTGAACCACCTGAAACTAGTCAAGGTTTAAATCAAAGTCTTAGTGATGGATCAACTCCTCAAACTTCCTCACTAGCACAACCTAAAGACCAAACATCTAGGCTAGGTACACCTTTGAGTGATTCTTGTCCACCTCCTATAGGAAATCTTGAAAAAATATCAAATGAGAATGTGAATGATAGTAATCATATTACTACAGATGAATATTCACCTAAAGATTCTACGTTACTTCCAAAAAGAAAATTAATTTCAGATGTTTGGAATCATTTTAAAAGACAAAATATTAATGGGTTAATGAAGGCAATTTGTAATTACTGTGAAAAAAAGTTAGGATTTGAAAGTAAGAATGGTACTAATTATTTGCGTGAATATTGGAAAAGATGTCCTCTTCGAAATACAAGAGATATTAGGCAATCTATATTGAATCCAAACAAAGTTGATAAGGAAAACTACAATTGCTATTTCTATATTTGATCAAGAGCAATCTAGGAGAGATTTGGCAGAGATGATCATTTTGCATGAGTATCTAATTTATATGGTTGAGCATAAAGGCTTTAGGCGATACTCAATCAACTTACAACTAATGTTTAAGATGGTGTCAAGAAACATAGTGAAGAATGACATTTTGAAGTTTTTTAATGAGTATAAGGTCAAAATTAAGTCTTTCATTCGCACCATTAAAAGTAGAGTTGCTATCACAACGGATATATAGACTGCTAACAACCAAAAGAGGCAGTACATGGTCATTTCTGCACATTTTATAGATAATTCATGGAAATTACATAGCTTTATATCGAGGTAATTTCATGTTCCATGTTTTATTCATATATATTTATATTTTGGTAATAAAGTTTAAGCCTAATTGTAATTATTGTATTTTTGTTTGCTAGGTTTATATACATGTTTGCTCCAAACAATGCAGGGACTATCAATGAAGCACTCTTTCAGACTCTAATAAATTGGAACTTTGATCGTAAGTTGTCTACCTTAACACTTAATAATTGTACCACTAATGATAGTATGATTTCGAAGATAAAAGAGAAACTTGATAAAGATTCACTTTTATTAGATAAGAAATTACTTCATATGAGGTGTGTTGCACATATTTTGAATTTAATTGTGAAAGAAGGGCTAAGTAGGTTTGAAAAGGGAATAGAGAATGTTCGTGAGAGTGCTAATTTTTGGAGGGCCACATCTAAGAGTGTAGAAAAGTTTGAAGACTCAGCTAAACAATTGGACATACCATGTACTACGAAGTTAGTACTCGATTGTAAAACTAGATGGAATTCCACATATTTAATGCTTAAAACTACTTTGCTTTATAAGCCAGTTTTTCGTCGTTTAAGGTTACATGAACCGCAATATAAATGCGTTCCTTCTAATGAAGATTGGGAAGTTGCTAAAGAGTTGTGACATAGACTAGAGAGATTTTATAATGTTACTTTAGTTTTTTCTAGGAAGAGTTATCCTACTGCTAATTTATTCTTTATTGAGATTTGTGAGCTGAGATTATCTCTAGATCATTGGATTGATTCTAGTAAACCAGAGATAAGAGAGATATCATTTGTGACGATAGAAAAGTTTGAGAAATACTGGGATAAAGTTCATGGGATTTCAACAATAGCAAATGTATTGGATTCAAGATACAAAATGAAATCCTTCAAATGCTACTTTCCTTTGATTTGTAGAAGCCGTACTTCAAGTGAACTAGAGAAGGTTCGTAGCAATATGGATGATTTAGTAAAAGAATACCAATTGAAGCATAAAAGACAAGAAATGCAAAATCGTCATAAGGCTAGTAGTTCAAGGATTTATAGCTATTTTTGTAGTTATAATGTTACTTCACTTTCCGACTCTTCACACATTTTTGATACATGGATGGAAAATGAAGAGATTGTTGAAGAAATAAAATCAGAGTTGGACTTTTACTTAAAAGAATCTGTCCATCCTAGAATTGATAATTTTGATTTATTGGATTTGTGGAAGATACAAGGGGTGAAATATCCTATCTTGCAGCAAATAGTTATGGATATTTACGCTATTCCTATGTTAATTGTTGCTTCAGAGTTTGCTTTTTCTACTAGTGGTAAAGTTTTGTACCCACATCGTAGTAGACTCTTACCATCGACATTGAAAGCATTGATGTGCACTCAAGATTGGTTATAGTCTGAAATAAGAGGTAAATTTTGAGTTATTGTTATACATTTTAGTTCGTACTTTTGTTTTAATAATTTGCTAATAATTTGTTTATATCTTTTTGTTAGATTCAAGAAAATCTTCGGATGGTATTACGACGTTTTATTGAGATGATGGTGAAGGAGATGATGTTACTGATGCTGAGATAAATTTATTTATAATTCTTTAGTTTATTTAATGTTTTAAGAAAATGAAAATAATGTTATTTTTTTCATTTTTCAGGCTGAATTTGACATAATAAAGAAAATCGAACTAATGATAAGAAGAACAAGGAATTCGATCAAGATTGGAAGTTATTTCAAAATATTATAATATGAAGTTTTTTATTTTTGTTTTTTTATGCTGAACAATTGTTATGTCTTTTAGACTTACTTTATTTTGGATTATTGTAATATGTTAAATTTTATTTAAGTTTTAGACTTATTTAATTTTATATGTTTTGTATGAATCGTATTACGTTGAATGTGGTTTGAATTTACTTGATATTATATAGAAATGAGTTGTAATATATATATATATATATATAGAATGTTTTAGCAATTTTTTTTTAATGATTGACTGGTATATGGGTACTTGTGGGTATGTAGGTACCGAGAATAACCAGACCCGCTCCGCCAACTTAAATATGTAAATGGGACAGGTATGGGTAAATGGGTTTGGTTTTCTATGTAAATGGGACAGGCATGGGTAAATGGGTTTGGTTTTCCCTGACAAAACAGCCATATCTACTCCGAACCCAACCCGTCGCCGTCCCTACGCGAGCCTCGTGCTGGTCTTCTTTGTTATTACTAAATGGGAGATCATCTGCAGCCTTTTTAAGGCTTCCTTAAGACCGTAAAAGCCAGCCAGCTCACACCCTGTCTGCCTTTTCTGCTCTTCCCCACCTTAAAAATATGGCTCTTCGATTCTTGATCCTTATTTTGTTCTTCCTTTCCCGCACTCGCACAGCCCAAAATAACCATTGTTCTCCTTCTTCATGTGGCAAAATCCATAATATAAGCTACCCTTTTCGGCTAAAATCCGATCCAAAGAAGTGCTGAGACAAAAGCTATGTTCTCTCTTGCGAGAAAAATCTCACAATACTCTACCTCTTCTCCGGAAGATACCAAGTTGAAGCAATCCACTACAATAACCAACCATAAGAGTTGTTGATCCAGGTGTCCAAAAGGGTAATTGCTCCACTCTCCCTCTTTTTTCTCTAGCCCGCTATAACTTCACTGAGTACTACTGTCCATATCCGCCTGGTCAATGGAACTAAGAGGAAGCCGAGTATGTCCCTCTTGCAAAGTCTCTGATTTTCGTCAGTTGTGACAAACCAGTCAAATCCCATGTTTATATAGACACTGGTTCTTGCTCTAATGGTGGTTCTGCTACTACTTTGTCCCAATCCAAAAGGCACTTTTATGTAATAGTCGACGGGAGATTAAATGTTTCAGATATGGCGGACTCATGCAGTGTAGAGTCAATGGCTCTGGTATCGAAGCTGCGAAACAATGACAGTAAAGCTTCTTCATTCATGGACATCCACGATGAGATGGGCTACGGGTTTGAGCTTTCATGGCTACCTCCAACACGGTACGGTAAATTTCATGGTCGTTAACTTTGGTCATGTGCCTCATTAATGTAAAATTATATATTGGTCTTCGAAATATTGAACAAATTTTGTAATTAGTTCTAAAGTTATAATATCAAAAGTAATAAGCTGTCAACTGGGAGGAATGCTATCACGACGGATCTGGCATATCACAACCGTTCAGTGGGGCTGACATTGGTCAAGTGTGCCACTCTGAGTGTAGCACTGTTTCTCTTAAACTTATTTTAGGAATTAGCCAAGGATTAATATTATTGCCTTGGGTGATGCGGCCCAATGGATAAAATTCTTCCTTTCGGCACCCCTTCTAATTGGTAAGACCTCTAATTTTAGCTTATTCATAAGCTTATCGTACTTTTTTAGCAAAGCCACATCAAAACAGAACAAACAAAGTAAATTGTCGTTTGGTAAAGATTATTATTCATTATTGTATAAGCTTCTGAAACTGGGGACTTGTGAGTTGATGGGGTAATGCCTTGAATAAGGCTAAAATTTCACTAACGATGTACTGCCGGCAATTCACAATGCAGGAGCCGTGATTGTAGGAAGGACCGTTTTAGGAACTCCATGTGCGCGTATCTTTTTGATCTACAGATGGAGAAGGCAGCATTTATCAATGTATGACCGTATTGAAGAGTTTCTTCCAAGTTATAACGATCTTATACCGATAAGGTACTCGTATTCAGATATCAAAAAGATGACCCAAGGGTTTAAAGATAAATTGGGTGAAGGAGGCTATGGTTCTGTACACAAGGGAAAGCTTCGTAGTGGTCATCTGGTAGCAGTTAAGATGTTGAGTACATCCAAAGGCAATGGAGAAGATTTCATCAATGAAGTTGCTACCATAGGAAGGATTCACCATGTGAATGTTGTTCGACTTATTGGTTTTTGTGTAGAGGGTTCGAAGCGTGCTTTGTATATGATTTTATGACTAATGGTTCTCTTGATCAACATATATTTTCAAAGGAAGGAAATGACTCTTTGAGTTGCAATAAAATGTTGAAATTTCAGTGGGAGTGGCTCGTGGTATTGAACATCTTCATCGAGGATGTGAAATGCAAATTCTGCATTTCGATATCAAGCCACACAACTTTCTTCTGGATGAGAATTTTGTTCCAAAAGTTTCAGATTTTGGGCTAGCAAGACTATGCCCATTAGAAGATAATATCGTGTCTCTAACTACAGCCAGAGGAACCCTAGGCTACATAGCTCCAGAATTGTTTTATAAAAACATTGGAGGAGTTTCTTATAAAGCCGATGTCTATAGCTTTGGCATGTTAATGATGGAAATGGCAAGTAGAAGAAAGAATATGAATTCAGCAGCAGAGAACTCAAGCCAAGTTCATTTCCCTTCATGGGTGTCAAACATGAATCGAAACTAATAAAGAAGATGATGATAGTAGCATTGTGGTGTATACAGTTCAAGCCATTGACCGTCCTTCAATGAGCAAAGTAGTAGATATGCTTGAAGCAGAAATTGAATGCTTAGAAATACCTCGAAGTAAATTCTCCTTCTATCAACAGGAGGAGCCCGTAAAGGACAATGGAGAGTACAGTTCAAGCTCAACACGGACATACTCACAATCAGCGGACGACAACAATTCTAGACATATACCAGTTAAAATCAGAGCTTAAACTAAACAGACAACATTCTAGCTGCTCAGTTTTGGAATGTATAGAGAAAAAAACTATAATCCCAAATCAATTAGTGGTTTTACTCTTCTCAAATATGGTATTTGCCTATGTTTCTGTCACATAATTGATTCTTGTATTTCTTGTGGTGAAACTTTTTGTGAATGCCTATTTTTTCTTTTATCTTTTTTTTTTTTCTTTTTGTTTTTCTTCTCCCCCAAATGCAGCTTTAGAATGGCTAAGGAAACTGATAGCACTGAGTCCCAATTCCAAATCTTTAAAAAGCCAAATATTAATAGGAATTTGAGGCTTAACAAGAAACTAGCTACACATGTTAAGATGATGGCTTTTTTTTTTTTCGAGCCATTTAAGATGATGGCTTTATTAAGCCATCTGAATTTAATTTTTCATATTTGACCTTGAGACCCTTGAGGCTTAACACCATATTCAACATAATAGCAATACTGTAGGTAGCCTCTCATCTTCTCCGAAGTAGGTCAGATGGACTTGAAGAGGGTTGTAATAGCTAAAACATGACAAGAATCATAAAGGATAAAAAACGTTGTTTCAAGAATGCATCGATTCTTATTTATGCATTCTAAGTTGGCTTATTGGTTAACTGTTCAATGTAGTAATCACAGTTCCAATACATTTGATTTTTCATTAATTTCTGTTGTGTTTTTCTTGGATTTAATATGTTTCTGGTTGTAACTGGGAACATTGTTTAAGAAAGAGTTGTTTAAGGGTGGAAAAACTACTTTTAACTTTTGGTTTATAGTGGAATCTTATACTGATATTATGGACTTAGGCTATATCTAGAATCTGAGCTTTGTGTGCTCTTGGCACACATCTTGTGTTGCTAAAAATTCTTCACGATTGTTTGCTGTTTGGTTTCTCTGGTTCGCATGCTTGAACTATATACTAGAAAAATCCCAACAAATACTATTAGATGATATATGATCGACATAAATAATTTGAATCTAAATTATTACAACTTCTCTTCTTGATCTACTATACTAGTTGTTGTGCGGTCTAAAATCTCAAGGTTGCATAAGAGATATGAGCGACCTCTTCCGTGAAGATTATATACAACCTCTTCCGTGATAGTTATATGCGACCTCTTCCGTGATGCTTACATGCGACCTTCTCCGCATAGTTTGCCTTGACAAACAGGAAACTTACAAGGAAAAGGAAACAAGCGCTATAAAAGAGACCTACCAGGAAAGGGAAACAGAAGTCTCCTATTTGAAATCGGCTAGTTATCCGATTTGAATAGTTATCCAATTATATAGTTACTTAATTTATGTTACCCAATTAGATANTTACCCATTTGTAATTAGGATCCTAGGGACATTAGGATCCTAGTGACACAAGGATCCTAGGGACATAAGGTTACCTTGGCCTATATAAAGGGAACCGAATGTTCTAAATTCAAGGAAAGCCAAGGCAAGCCAAGTGAAGCCAATTCAATAAAAACTCAAGTGAAGTTGGGAGAATTCCGAGTGGAGAGTATTCGAAGCTTTGGATAGTCTAGGTCTAGAGTATTTCGATTGTTCTTCAGTTCTTCCAAACGAGATTGTAACCTTGAGTGTTTGTAGTTCTTCATAAAATAGTGAGAAAATAGTAGACGTAGGCTCATCTTTTTCGGGGCCGAACTACTATAAATCCCTCTCTTTTTATTTGCTTTGATTTATTACTTCAATTTATACCAGTCACATCTCTCAATTTTTTCTAAATTTATTCTTGATAAAACCTCCATCAACAATTGGCGTTAGAAGGAGGGCTATTCCGGCAGAAAAGTTTGTCAAATTCCACTTCTTCGATAATGGCAAACACGAGAAACACTACCAGAGCCACCGGAACTAGCCAAAATCAACCTCAAAGTACCGCTGCTACATAGGCCACCCCTGTTCCGGATCAACCTACTGCAATGGCAACAGAGAACCTATCCCAAAGACAGGATCGCATGGAGGAGACGCTCGTGAACCTTCAGCAAGTCACTAACCAGATCAACGACACTCTGCGACGACTTGCTGAAGGGCAGATGGTGACCCCGCCACAACACGAACACCCCAAGGAGCGTCCTGCCTAGTTACCAGAGAAAGGAGTCCAGATCCTCGAGACGAGAAGGCGCGGCCAACCAAGAACACAGCAGGAGCGTCATGAAGATCGCACCTCTAAGGGAAAAGGCAAGGTCGCAGACTTGCCTCAGTCTCGAACGGAGAGTTCAAGCACAAGTCCTGATCGCACACAATCTTCTCGAAAATCCACTAATAGCCAGGATCGCTTGAGTGACGAACAAGGACGACCATCGAGAAGCGTTTTCGAAAGAATCAGCAGGGAGTCAAGACAAAATCCTGCAGACCCGAGACAGTATTTGGAGCGACGACGTGGTCATGATCGATCAGTATCACATCACAACGACCAAAGCCAATCTCGTCGCACTATGTCACTGGAGTCCTCTCATAGGTCGCAGAAGACTCTACCTGACCAACCTGCTGTTAAACAGGATTACGAGCAAAAGTCGCCTTTACCACCAGCAAGGAATGATGCTTTCCCACTGAACGTCGATGTTCACAATCTAAGGATCGCATTAGATGCACTTGCTGGCTGGGACGATGAGCTCGCTGATGGGTATCGTCAGTCACCATTCAGCGAGGAAGTTCGAGCAGCAGCCCTTCCCACTGGATTCAGGCTTCCCACCATTAACACTTTTGATGGGAAGACTGATCCCCAAGACCACATGGATCACTTTAGTGACTTGATGGAACTTCATCGGATTAGTGATCATGCACGTTGCCGATGTTTCGCTGTGACACTCTCAGGAGCAGCGAAGAAGTGGTTTCGAGGACTTAAATCCGGTTCGATTTCGTCCTAGCAACAAATACAGACAGCGTTCTTAAGGCAGTTTCAGGCCGCAAAGAATTTTACTGTCCCGCTTGTTAGCTTGTCCGCAATCCGGCAAGGTCCAGAGGAGACTCTACGGTCTTATCTCAACCGGTTCACCTCAGAGCTTGCAAAGGTCAATAACCCGCCTGAAGGAGGAGTTCTTACTCTTATGATGGCAAGAGGGCGACCAGAAACAAAACTCTGGAAGGAATTACTCGAGCAAGAATGTAGAACTCTCGAAGACTTCTACCGAAGAGTTGGTCGAAATCTAAGGTTAGAATCCTCACGAGAGAATCTTCAAAAGACTAGAAAAGGGGGTAAAACAGATGCGGCAAAAGTTGCGGTCATCACCGACAACAACAGTAATAAGAAAAATAAGAGGAATAATGAACAGGTGAATGAGAATCAGCCAAGACCTAAAAGGCAGGAGGTTCCAAAAGCTCCCATGAGGTTCAGCAATCATACTGAATTAAATGCACCCATAGATCATATCTATGCGGTCACTAACCAGAAGAAGCGATTTCGACAACCAGAACCCATGAAGCGGGACAAGACAAAGCGCGACCCCAACAAGTTTTGTCGATATCATAATGATATTGGGCATAACACTAATAATTACTTTGCCCTGAAAGACGAAATCGAAAGGCTGATCAGAGAGGGACGATTGCGGCAGTACACAAGGCAGAACGAAGAAAGGCGAGAAGAAGACCAACACCGACCTCCAGAAATTCAGCGCGAGGTGCGAACTATTTTTGGAGGGCCGCACGTTGGAGGAGATTCCAAGCGAGCACAGGACAGATACGCACGAGAAGCTCGACAGCAGCCATTAACCAACGTCATGCACCTTGATCAGCGACCACGCAAGCTTCAGCGAGTAC
>JXTB01000041.1:1407055-1418740 GCA_002914805.1 Parasponia andersonii
ACCATAAAACTTGTGATTCATCGATCGTCATTCGTTATTCGTCATTCGTCGATCGTCATTCGTCAACAACTGGTCTTCGGCAATCACTTCGGCTATTACTTCGGCTATCTTCAATTATAGTTTTATGACAGTTTTCGGACACCATAAAACTCGGGGGCAGTGGGATCAGAATTATCTCCTACTTGTTTCCTAAGGAACTATGCAAACGTTCATTTAGAGGAGACAGGGTTTTTAGATCGTCGAGGTGACCAAAAAAAAAAATATCACTGCATCGATGCATCTGAATCTCCTTAATATCTTAGGATTTTCTCCTCGCTTCATGCCTCAGCATGTCGTATTACGCAATTTCCCTCCTCGAACAAAAAAGTAACTAAGCAAAACGTTCATTGTTCGATGTAATATATTGCTACTCTATTTTGAAATGGAACTTTTGAAATACAGTTAGAGTTTGTATCACTCGTATTAACTGGTTTCTTAAGCGACATAACCCATCTTAACGCTTAAAACTCGTTTTAAGTTAATCGGATTTAAATCGCTAAAAGCGTACTGATCGATCACTTGTGATTGACTACTTGGTTCAAATCATTGTTTCTTTATTTTGTAGGAGTATATAAGAAGAAATGATATTTGATATTTATTGAAATTTGTCGTCCATACAAAAGGGGGACAAAGCCCGCATTGTTTCAATATAAAAAAAAAAAAACAAAACAAAAAAGGCAACTCAGGTGGACGGGCTCGCACCGTCATCCCCAGCCTTCGTCGCATCCTCCTTCCAGCTCTGGACCAGCTCGACCACGTCCTCGCCAAGAATGGAGAAGTCAAAGTCCGGATGCTCGCAAAATATGTTGAAGATAATGGTCGACGAGACGATATCACTAGCCTTCTCTTCAAGTTCTTTGACCTCGATCGCTTTGAACTCTTCGATGGCTTTGTGAACCACCTCGGTGGTCGCTTCTCTCATACGTTCCAGATACTCGGAAGCGACCTTCTTGAGCTCTCTGACTTCCTCCTCGAGCTTTTCCTTGGCGAGTCTCTCCCTGGCTAGGTCCTCGAACATCTGCTGCTTTTCCAGGTTAAAAGCTGTTCTATCTTCTTCCGGAGCTTTTTCCAGGTTCTCGAATGCTTGAGTTATTTCATCGACCTTCTCGGCTTTCTCTAAGCATTCGAGAACCGGATCGTGCATCAGGACAGCAGCAGCAGCAGTCTAAAAAAAATGATATAAATCTCTAAGTTACCAAAAGTGTTCAGGAAGAGGGGATTGAGAAACTTACGTTCGCCAGCATCCTCATCGCACATCTGAAAGCGACCTTTGCAGGACGTCGCTTCATCCGCTCCCAGCCTTCTTCAGTCGTAAAGCGGTCGATAAAAGCTGCGCTCATTCCAGCTTTTTCCGGAAGTTGGTTGAGTAGTGCAAAGAGCTCGTCACTTTTATCGACCATGTTTGGTTCTGAAGTGGCGGCTTCGGAAGGAGGTTCGGGAGTGCTCGCTGGCTGAGATGGTGGAGGAGGTGGCGAGCTTGCCGGGACGTCCTCGAAGGCGACCTTTCTCTTCTTTGAACAGTCAACCTTCTCATTCCCTTTTGACGGCGGCGTACTCTCGGGTGTCTTGTTTTTCGCCATAGACCCGAGAGTAGAAGGAGGTACTCACAGGCCACTGCCAATAACCATCTCTGTACAGAATATGTTAGTAAGCGAAGAAATAGTAAAAGTAAAGGTAAGAGTCGTGTGATTACCTTCTTCTTGAGGAGCTGGTTGAGAAGCTGGTGGTGAGACGGCCTCTGGGGATGAAGGCTCTGAGCGAGGTGGTGTGGCCTGTGCCTTTCTTTTTTGTTTCCTGGAGGACGAAGCACCTAACTCTGTCCTCCTCGACTTCTTCTTCGAGCTTGGTGGTCGAGAGAAAATAGGGGGATCGGGAAATGCAACGCCTCTTGGAATCAGACCGCAAGCGACCAGATTCTTTGATGTACCAAGATCCTTCCAGTTAAATTCTTCAACTGGAAGCTCGTTGATTTGGTACACCCTTGCAAGCTGGTCACTTGAGAGTCCAGGTCGATCCCTATTATCTGCAATGATATTGAAGTGCGATCAGTATGAGAATAAAAATAAAGGCAGACAAATTAATTGAAAGGTTACCTACCGGGATTCTGAAAGAAGCCGTTAGCTGCATAATCAAAATGGAAAAATAGATTTTTCCATTTTCCCATGTTGTTACGGACCCCGTAGATCGTTTTTATGGCTTGATTCGACCACTTGCTCGCATAGAAGAAGCCGAGGTCTGATGGGTTTGATTTTACTTGGTAGAACCAAGCAAATTCTTCAGGAGAGGGGGTTTCTAAGCCTAATTTATGGTATAGTATATACAAACCTACTATGTACCTATAGGTATTAGGGGTTAATTGGAAAGGGACGACCCCATAATAATCTACTATTGATTTAATGTATGGATGGAGAGGAAGATGGACGCCACACTTGAGGACTGCTTCAGAAAAGGAAGTGAGCCCAAGAGGGGGAGTGTGTGGTCAATTGAATTCTGTAGGTAGGCGAAGAGGAATGGCGATCTTGTAGCTGCTCGCAATTTTTCTGATTTTGTTCGACGTGCAGCTTGTTCGAATGTTAGTGCATGACCAGTTCCCCTCCACGTATGGGTAGCCGGAGGAAAATGCAGGATCATCTCTAATGTGTCTGGGCCATTGATCCTGGGGAAGATCACCTATTCGAGGACTACCTTGCCGTATCCCTGTTATTTCGATCTCAGGTTCGGGTTCAAGGTAATCCTCGAGATTAATGGAGCTAACACTTGAGTTAGACTCCCCAGAAAAAGGCATTTCCTTCCCTAAAATCCTCACTACTAGACATCTGAAAAGAAATGCACAGGGATTCAGATATTGGGGATTACTACCATGTTAGTATTCTAGGTGTTTATCCTAAGAATATACTATACAAGCAAGCTTATTCCTAAAGTGTTCGAGCAGTTCATCAGAGTGTTCGAGTAGTTCATCAGAAAGTGTTCGAACAGTTCATCAGAAAGTGTTCGAGCAGTTCATCGGTAAATAAACAGTCGGATCAGTGAGAATAAAATAAGGTATCAGACCTTAGTTCTTTTCATAGGATCATTCCTAAGCAATTCTACTTTACGGACAAGAAAAAAGAGATATATATAAAAAGAAAACTCTCTCGTTTCACTTCGGTGAAAAAGAGTTTATTCCTGAAGATTACTCTCAAAAATGGAAAAGAGAAGAGGAGAGATAAACCGACCTTTTTCAAAAGCAGAAGACGATTCGAGACTTCGACGGAGAAGGAGCCTGATTTGAGTGAGCTGAGAGAAAACGGCGTTAGGAGTTTGTGTTTTCAGAAACAGTGAAATAATGAAGGACAGGATGATTTCTGATATTTATAGCCCAGGTGCCGACAGATCACAGCCGTTGATTAGGAAATTTGAATTTCGGATCTTAAGGCTGAGGATTGCGCGGGATTTAATTTCATCCGAAAAGTCAGGATTGTTTAAAATTTGAAAAAAAATTGGTGTGACGGTTAGACCTCCTCGAATTCCGCTCTCTCAGAAAAGGCTACACGTGTTCGATATCTGATAGAAAAAGATACGCGTGATCTTAAAAGATAGGATTTGGAATCTCATGGATCTTCGACTACTCAAACTTCAAGATTAAGTTATGACGCCACGTGTTTAGGGTCGCACGGTAATTAGAAGCTCCATTTCGTCCTAAAGAACTAATGGAGCTGGGGGGCAATTGTTGTGCGGTCTAAAATCTCAAGGTCGCATAAGGGATATGAGCGACCTCTTCCGTGAAGATTATATGCGACCTCTTCCGTGATGGTTATATGCCACCTCTTCCGTGATGCTTACATGCGACCTTCTCCGCATAGTTTGCCTTGACAAACAGGAAACTTACAAGGAAAAGAAAACAAGCGCTATAAAAGAGACCTACCAGGAAAGGGAAACAGAAGTCTCCTATTTGAAATCGGCTAGTTATCCTATTTGAATAGTTATCCAATTATATAGTTACTTAATTTATGTTACCCAATTAGATAGTTACCCATTTGTAATTAGGATCCTAGGGACATTAGGATCCTAATGACACAAGGATCCTAGTGACACAAGGATCCTAGGGACATAAGGTTACCTTGGCCTATATAAAGGGAACTGGATGTTCTGAATTCAAGGAAAGCCAAGGCAAACCAAGTGAAGCCAATTCAATAAAAACTCAAGTGAAGTTGGGAGAATTCCGAGTGGAGAGTATTCGAAACTTTGGATAGTCTAGGTCTAGAGTATTTCGATTGTTCTTCAGTTCTTCCAAACGAGATTGGAACCTTGAGTGTTTGTAGTTCTTCATAAAATAGTGAGAAAACAGTGGACGTAGGCTCATCTTTTTCGGGGCCGAACCACTATAAATCCCTCTCTTTTTATTCGCTTTGATTTATTACTTCAATTTATACCAGCCACATCTCTTAATTTTTTCTAAATTTATTGTTGATAAAACCTCCATCAACACTAATCATATTGGATTGCACCCGAACAACAGAGTGTTCCTTATTTTATTTTTTTATGTTTTAACAGCAACCAGATTTTCTGGTCTTCAGATAAAACTAATTGCATATATAATTCTATTCCGCGGAAAACTGAGGAAATTTCCTTGGAATTACATTATATCCTTACCCCCATTCTTAACATTTCTAATTAACTTTGTATAAGCTTGGTGGAACAATATTTCGATCGGACTCAGAAAAGAAAAAAGATCACCTAAGAATTTGACAAAACAGTAAATGATGGGATTTGGAACAGTGTTAAGAATGCCTCATTCCAATGATGCCAAAAACCAGTTTAGGAATCTCAATTTGAAGAAATGTGTTTGCTGTTTAAGAGAATATGGCTGTGTCTCTTTACCACTCTAATTACATAACGTTTGTTCCCTTTAATCTATCTAATATAGTGATTTTCTTTCAAACAGAGTACGTATTAGCAGTAGTACTAATTATTTTTATTCTGACAAGAAACTTTGAGGGTGCTAAAAGGAGCAACTGTTAACAGATTAATTTAGCATACACAATAAAAGACCCATCAAATAATAATTTTGACGTACAAATTCTGGTCTCCCTCGTTCAGGTGCAAACTTTGTCTATTATCAAGGGAAAAAAAAAATTTAAGTTCACTAAAGCCGATGAGGTCAGAATGCTTACATTCACAATCGGCAGAAAAACATTGCTGTTAAACTTATGCTCAGTCTTATTCAGGTATAGCTTCGAGCTCCGGATTCATACGCCTTCTTGCAATATCGGCAATTGTAGTTGTTGAACCTGTAGAGGCAAAAGGATTAGGTGGCATGGTTAACTTTTCTCCTCCTTCAAGCATCTGAACCACAACTTTCATGGAAGGGCGATCTGCAGGGTGCCACTGAATGCACCATAGTCCTACAATTGCTAATTTCTTTGCAATTTTAGCATCATCTTCTTTATCGATATGGATTCGTAGATCTTCACCTTCTTCCAAGAGATTATATATCCATTCTGGATAGTAAATTTGACTGGTATTATCGTCTTTCACATCAGTTATCTTCTTCCCTCCAACCATTTCAAGCAGCATCATTCCAAAACTATAAATATCTGACTTATATGACACATTTCCAAAATTTCTAGAGAAAACTTCAGGTGCAATGTACCCCATGGTCCCTCTAGCCGTAGTCATTGACACTATACTTTGATCCTTGGAACATAATTTGGCTAAAGCCAAAATCAGAAATTTTTGGAGTAAGGTTGTGGTCCAACAAAACATTATGAGGCTTTATATCAAAATGAAGAATGCGTTGATCACACCCTTGGTGAAGATATTCAATTCCTTTGGCTATGCCTAAAGTAATATCTTTTAGCTTTTCCCAACCAAGAAAATGATCAGAGTCTGGTGAAGAGATATATTGTTGCAATGAACCATTTGGCAAGAAATCGTAAATGAGAGCTCGTCTAAATCCATCGGCACAATAGCCAACCAAGCGAACCACGTTGAGATGGTGAATTCGACCTATTGTTCCAACTTCATTTATAAATTCTTCCCCATTTCCTTTCGAAGTATTGTTGAGGATTTTCACAGCAACAAAAAAATCAGCTGAGAGTTTTCCTTTAAAAACTGTTCCATAGGCTCCTTCACCCAATTTGTCCTTGAATTGACCGGTAATATGCTTAATATCAGCATAAGAATATCTGCTTGGCTTTAAAGCCTTGTAATCCTCCAAGAATCTCTCTACTCTCCGTTGATTCTCCTTTTCCTGTTTATTAGAGCTGTAAGTACGATAAGCCACAACAAGCAGCAATGTTACAACAGCGGCACCAAGTGTTACACCTGCAGATAAGACATTTTTGAGTCATGAAGATCCTAGATATTAATACTATGAAGCCAAACACATCAATGTTCCAATAAGAACTCACCAATAGCCACAAATTTCTTGGTTTGACCTGCAAAAAGACGACTGTATAATCAAGATGCTGCCATTAAGAAATTGATCAAACACAACCATGACAGATATTGCTTGGACATAGCATCCTCTAAGTAATAATTATTAGTTCATGCTTGATTCCAAAGAATCATAAATACGAACTTTAGCTCAAAGACTAATTCTAACATAGGTCACCCGCCATATGTAAAAGGAAAACGGAAAGAGATTCATATACATACTTCTTTATAAATCCTAAAGAGACTAGTGCGACATATACCAGTTCCACAATCATTCAGTCCACCTAATTAACCAGTTCGAAATCTAAAACAACTGCATGTTTATTTTTGATTATCTAACCATTCTGTCTAACTATACTAGATACATATACTTGTCTTAACAGCTGGATAACTTAAATGACTTACTTGGTTTGGGAAGCACAAAGCACTCGGTTTGGCTTTTGCTGCCATTGTTCTTCAAACGACAACCATTTCCTATTAGTTCGCAACGAGTACAATCCGGTTCAGTCCAATTCAAGTAAAGATACTTTCTATCAACGGCGAAAATTTCATGAGGAACAGACGAAATGTTATACATCTTGGTACAAGAAGCTAAGGGCACGTTTTCAACGGGTGAATCAGAACGGACGACAAGAACTTGGTAGCCGGGGCCACTGAGGCAGGGGAAGATCATTTCCTGGAAAGTACTTCTGTCTAAAACAGAGCAATTGAACAGCGTATAGCCACGTTGGGTGTCTTGGTAGAAACCAAAGGGTGAAACTGACAAGCCATTGATCTTTAAAAGCTCTCCAAAGAGACAATCATTCGGGTCATATAATTTTATCACCTGAGACTTATAGTCTATGCTTTTGACATCGAATTCTACTGGTATTGGAAGCTCGAGAACCGTACGTTTCCCTCTGCAAGATAACTCAAATCCAGGATAGCCAAAGTGGTTTGGTTGACAGTCTTTGAGTCTGAATGGGAATCGGATTGCTGGGCCATGCCCACACCTTGATTCCTTGCACTGATTTTGGCTTGCTCCAATCTTTACTAACAACCCCAGAAGTAAAAACAGTGTGTAAGACCAAGAAATTGCCGATTCTGAGGAAAAACCCATCTGTGTTTCCCTCTCTGGTTATCGACAATGGGATGCAAACGAAAAAATAGAGATGGGTATTTTCTATAAACTCGTCTTGTTCGAGTTGCCAAAGTGGACTAGGTCAAACTTCGATGGGTACGAGTTGTTCTCTATTATTATTGGTTGGGTTCTGGTTTCTTTCCCATTTAAAAGATGACTGACGAAATGAATCAATTATTGCTCAACTTGGAAGCCACATAGAAATTAGGTGACATTAATAGCTTAAAAATTTAAAATACTCTGCCATTTTCCTTCTTTTTTTCCTTTTTTAAACATGACTTGAGATTATGAGAATGCCACTTAAAATACACTGCCATTTTTAGTAGGGTTGATCAGTAAGATCAAACCTAGCACGTTTTCCTATCATTCGAATTCCAGTTTTTGATACAGTCAAAGCTACCTGCATTGCCTCGTGAATTGATTCAACTCTTATAGTGCGATCTGCTAACAAATATTATATAAATGCCTCTTCTGTTCTTCCCCAACTAAAAGGAAAAAATGCCTCTTCGATTCTTGATCCTTACTTTCTTCTTTCTTCTCCACACTTGCATAGCCCAAAATAACCATTGTTCTCCTTCTTCATGTGGCAAAATCCACAGCATAAGCTACCCTTTTCAGCTAAAATCCGATCCAAAGAAGTGCGGAGACAAATGTTCTCTCGTGCGAGAACAATCTCACAGTATTGTACCTCTTTCCCGTAAAATACCATGTTAAAGCAATCCACCACAATAACCAGACCATACGAGTCGTTGATCCTGTTAGTGAGCATAATAACCAAACCATACGAGTCGTTGATCCTGTTAGTGAGCATTAAATGCTCAGTGACAATAACCGTATGCAAAACACGGTTTGCATATCATACACGCTAAAGGAAAAGAAAAATAAAACGTGTACTAATTGCGGTATATTAGGAAATTTTGAGAGGAAAATGAATAAAATTTAGAAGAGTCTTAACTATATATAGGGTCATTTTTTCTCATTATTAATCATCCCAGAGAAGTGAGAAACACTAAATATAATAAGAGTAAAATATAAAGATTTTATTCTTAAGAGTTAGAGAAAAATACAGTTTCTTTTTTTGGTGTATTCGGGGTTTAAGGTGTGAGTTGAGAATGTTGAGTAGAAACACTTGTAAAGGTTTTTTTTTCTCCTAATAGTGAAAATCAACAGCAGCTCAGTAGACGTAGCCAATTTGGTGAACCACGTTAATTTATGTGTCCTGTTTATTTTATTTTGGCATTATTTTTCACATTTATTCTATCGCTTCCACTATTGTGTGTTTATCACGGATATTATTCCCTAACAGATCCAGGTGTCCAAAAGGGTAATTGCGCCTCTCTCCCTCTTTATTCTTTGACCAGTTATAACTTCAGTACGTACGGTTCATATCGGATAGGTCAATGGAACCGAGAGGGAACCAAGTATGTCCCTCTTACAAAGCCCGTAATTTTCATGNGCGGAGACAAATGTTCTCTCGTGCGAGAACAATCTCACAGTATTGTACCTCTTTCCCGTAAAATACCATGTTAAAGCAATCCACCACAATAACCAAACCATACGAGTCGTTGATCCTGTTAGTGAGCATTAAATGCTCAGCGACAATAACCGTGTATGCAAAACACGGTTTGCATATCATACACGCTAAAAGAAAAGAAAAATAAATGGTGTACTAATCATGCGTGATAAGTGCGTTATACTAGGAAATTTCATGCGTGATAAGTGCGTTATACTAGGAAATTTTGAGAGGAAAATGTATAAAGATTAGAAGAAGTTCAACTATAAATAAGGTCATTTTTTCTCATTATTAATCATCCTAAAGAAGTGAGAAACACTAAGCATAGTAAGAGTAAAATATAAAGATTTTATTCTTAAGAGTTAGAGAAAAATATAGTTTCTTTTTTGGGTGTATTCGGGGTCTGAGGTGTGAGTTGAGAGTGTTGAGTAAAAACACTTGTAAAGGTTTTTTTTTTTTCTCTTAATAGTGAAAATCAACAGCAGCTCCGTGGACGTAGCCAATTTGGTAAACCACACTAATTTGTGTGTTCTGTTTATTTTATTTTGGCATTATTTTTCACATTTATTCTATCGCTTCTACTATTGTGTGTCTATTAGGGAGATTATTCCCTAATAATTGGTATCAGAGCTTTGTTCGTTATTTTAGTGGGGCGATAGCCGGAGGTGAAGGATCAGGATCCAGAATTGACAAGTTCGACGATACAGACTTCTCGTACTGGAGGTTGCAGATCAATGATTATCTACATGGTAAAAAATTACATCAGCCTCTATCAGGGAAGAAATCAGAAAAGATGGAGGACGACGACTGGCAACTCCTTGACCGACAAGTGTTAAGTATAATCTGATTAACACTAACAAAGAACGTTGCTCATAATGTGGCGGAGGCAAAAACTACAGCAGAGATGATGAGCATCCTGTCAGACATGTATGAGAAGCCGTCGGCAAATAACAAGGTACATCTGATGAAAAAGTTGTCTTGTTTAAAGATAGGAGAAGGTGCTTCAATTGCAACACATATAAATGAGTTCAACACAATCGTTTCTCAGTTGACATCCGTCAAAATTAATTTCGACGATGAAGTTCGTGCTCTAATTCTTCTGGCATCTCTACCAAACAGCTGGGAACCAATGACGGCTACGGTTAGCAATTCTGTAGGTAAAGAAAAACTGTAATTCAATGATGTTAGAGACCGAATTTTGGCAGAAGAAGTTCGTCAAATTGATTCGGGTGAAGGCACATCATCGAGTTCTGCCCTAAATCTTGAGAACAGGGGCAGGGGCAACGAGAAGAATTCTAACTGGGGTCGTGGAAGGTCTAAGTCAAGGAATGGCAGAGACAAGTCCAGATCCAGAAGAAGACCAGAATGCTGGAATTGTGGCAAGACTGGCTACTAAAAGGGAATTGCAGAGCACCAAGGAAAGACGATAACAGAAACGATGCGAATGTCGTAACTGATGAGGTACAAGACGCTTTACTATTATCTGTAGATAATCAAATTAACTCTTGGGTCTTAGACTCTGGAGCTTCGTTTCATACCACTGCACACCGTGATGTACCAGAGAATTATGTCATTGGTAATTACGGAAAGGTTTATGTAGCTGATGGAGAACCTTTGAATATTATTGGTATGGGCGATATCCGTCTGAAGATGTCAAACGGATCGGTGTGGAAAATCCAGAAAGTAAGGCATGTACCTAGATTGATACGGAACCTTATATCGGTGGGACAGCTTGACGAGGAAGGACACAATGTGACCTTTACTGGTGGTTCATGGAAGGTTAGCAAAGGAGCCATGGTTGTTACTCGAGAAAACAAAACTGAGACTCTCTACATAACTTCCAGTTGTAGAGATACATTGGTGACTGTCAATGCTAGTGTTAATTCAGGTCTATGGCACTGTAGACTTGGGCATATGAGTGAAAAGGGAATGAAGGTAATGTTGTCAAAGGGAAAGCTACCAGAGCTGAAGTCAGTTGAGCATAGCCTACGCGAAAGCTGTATCTTTGGCAAGCAAAAGAGGGTAAGCATTTCAAAAGGCAGAAGAGAACCGAAAGCAGCAAAATTGGAGCTGGTTCATACAGACATGTGGGGGCCATCTCCTGTGACATCCCTTGGAGGTTCAAGATACTATGTGATATTCATTGAAGATTCGAGCAGAAGGGTATAGGTTTATTTTCTGAAAAATAAATATGATGTTTACGAAACCTTTAAGAAGTGGAAAGCCATGGTTGAGAACGAAACTAATCTGAAAGTAAAATGCTTACTGTCTGATAATGGGAGAGAGTATGATGATGATGATTTCAAGAAATATTGTGCTATTAATGGGATTAAGTTCGAGAAAACTATTCCAAGGAAACCTCAACAGAATGGTGTTGCTGAAAGAATGAACAGAACCTTGAATGAATATTCAAGGAGCATGAGATTGCACGCGGGGTTGCTAAAGACATTCTGGGCCGATGCAGTTAACACTACTGCATATCTTATCAACAGAGGGCCGTCAGTACCATTGGATTATAGAATACCAGAGGAGGTCTGGAGCGGTAAAGAGGTAAATCTTTCTTTCCTGAAAGTATTTGGCTGTCTATCTTATATTC